>JACEEZ010026297.1:45000-72500 GCA_016584305.1 Chionoecetes opilio | reverse complement strand
GGTATTTATTGTCGATTTTCAGGATTGTCTAAAAGCTTTCTAAAGTGGCTTCATGTTCTATCTTTTCGGCGTCAAAGGACACAGCCTCTGTAATACTAAGAACGAGCAGTTTTTTTTTTTTTTTTTGCCCTTGGCTTTTTTTTTTTTACCTTTGTGATGTAAAAGAAAAGAAAAAAAGAGGATCTAGTTCCTTATAAAATAAAGACCTGACAAGTATTTTGTTGAAATACAGTAAAGAATAGAATATATAGATACACGGTGCACATACCTCCCTATGTCCTCGCTTGTCCTATATTACTTGACTTTCCTAGGTTTACCTACACATCATATTCATAAGTGTTGTTCCCACTAGTGACTACAACAAATACTATTTTTTTCCTTTTTTTTTCTCAACAAACTTAAACAAATAGGAAATTGTGATATAAAAGCACACATGAAACAAATTATGTGATATTTGCACGGTCGAAAATTTCTTTCCTACAGTTATAATTGTGGGACCAACTGGCTGCTTTACTGGGTACAACATTAACACCTTATGAATAAACATTTGCATCTCTTTACGTTATAAATGGAAGAGGGTGTGTGCAGAATACAGGCGGATTTAGAGTTGTAAGGTAAAACATACGAGTGTGGTGATTCTCTTTTGTTGTTTGGTGACGTCACTCTCTCTCTCTCTCTCTCTCTCTCTCTCTCTCTCTCTCTCTCTCTCTCTCTCTCTCTCTCTCTCTCTCTCTCTCTCTCTCTCTCTCTCTCTCTCTCGCTCTCTCTCTCTCTCTCTCTCTCTCTCTTTCTTTCTCTCTTTCTCTCTCGCTCTCTCTCTCTTTCTCTCTCTCTCTCTCTCGTTATAAATAGAACAAACGGGCTTCTTAACAGGCCGGTGACCCTTGCAGGAATCGTCCACGCGGCGCCGGTTTTATTTACAGTCTGAATCAACGGCGTCAATATTTCTCAAAACAATGGATTGGTTCACGGCCGTGGCCTAGTTACATAAAATAATAAAAATAGTCACTCGTGGTCAACGGAAAATCGGTCTTTTTGTTCTTTTTCATAGGAAAAATAGTGTATCAGAGTTCGATATCACTGCACTGTAGCTCACATGTTATCCGCACCGTGACTGCATGTGACCCAGAGACCCCCCCCTCTCACCACAACCCTGGCTGGGACAACGCCTTAGTGCTGGTAAGATTTCTGCAATATTCAACAGTAATGGTAAAAAAATTGGTCATGCTAACTATGCAAGCTAAACAAACTAAACTAATCTTACTATGTCATTCTAAAGGAGATAAGAAACCTAAGGAGGGAAGATTGCCTGAATATGCTCAAACGTAAAAAAAAAAAAAAAAAAAAAAAAATATATTATATATATATATATATATTATATATTATATATATATATATATATATATATATATATATATATAAATATTTTATATATATATAATAATATAAGCGAAAGTGTGTCTGTCTGTCTGTCTGTCTTCTGTCTGTGTCTGTGTGTGTGTGTGTGTGTGGTATAGGTTCCGCCCCCCGTGGCGCAAACACCTCATATGGCACATTTTTGGAATCGGGTCGACCAGGGGAAGGTCATAAGCCCACTTATGAGATGATCCGATCACTTTTTTTTTTTTCTTTTTTTTTAGCAGCCTATTAGCGAGAATTGTGAAAACAAAAGTGGGTTGCGAGAATTGAGGAAGCCTTGATGTAGGGTGATGGGTAATGGGTGAGTGAATGGGTGGGGTGGTGGGTAATGGGTGTGGGGTGATGGGTGAGTGAATGGGTGGGGGTGATGGGTTGGGGGTGATGGGTGATGGGTGAGGGAATAGGTGGGGGGTGATGGGTAATCTATAATAATATAAGCGAAAGTGTGTCTGTCTGTCTGTCTGTTGTGTGTGTGTGTGTGTGTGTGTGGTGTGTGTTTGGGGTGTGTGTGTGTGTGTGTGTGTGTGTGTGTGTGTGTGTGTGTGTGTGTTGTGTCTGGTATAGGTTCCGCCCCCCGTGGCGCAATCAACTCATATGGCACATTTTTGGAACCGGGTTGACCGGGGAAGGTTTTAAGCCCAATTATGAGATGATCCGATCTTTTTTTTTTTTTTTTTTTTTTAGCAGCCTATTAGCGATAATTGTGAAGAAAAAAAAGTGGGTTGCGAGAATTGAGGAAACCTTGATGTAGGGTGATGGGTAATGGGTGAGTGAATGGGTGGGGTGATGGGTAATGGGTGTGGGGTGATGGGTGAGTGAATGGGTGGGGGGTGATGGGTTGGGGGTGATGGGTGATGGGTGAGGGAATAGGTGGGGGGTGATGGGTAATGGTAAATATAAGCGAAAGTCTGTCTGTCTGTGTGTGTGTGTGTGTGTGTGTCTGGTATAGGTTCCGCCCCCCGTGGCGCAATCACCTCATATGGCACATTTTTGGAATCGGGTTGACCAGGGGAAGGTTTTAAGCCCAATTATGTGATGATCCGATCACTTTTTTTCTTCTTTTTTTTAGCAGCCTATTAGCGATAATTGTGAAAAAAAAGTGGGTTGCGAGAATTGAGGAAACCTTGATGTAGGGTGATGGGTAATGGGTGAGTGAATGGGTGGGGTGATGGGTAATGAGTGTGGGGTGATGGGTGAGTGAATGGGTGGGGGGTGATGGGTTGGGGATGATGGGTGATGGGTGAGGGAATAGATGGGGGGTGATGGGTAATGGGTGAGTGAATGGGTGGGGGGTGATGGGTAATGGGTGAGTGAATGGGTGGGGGGTGATGGGTAATGGGTGAGTGAATGGGGGGGGGGGAATACACACATTTCTACATCCATGATTTCAGGAAAGTTAGAAGGGGCTATCTCGAGAGTCCATGTTTGGTGGGCCGAAGGCCCACCAAACACAGGCGGTGGGCCGAAGGCCCACCAATAGCCCTCCGCAGGAGCTAGCCAAAAAAGTCCGCCCGGAGGCGGCTTTGCGGCTAGTATATATATATATATATATATATATATATATATATATATATATATATTAAATATATATATATATATTATATATATATATATATATATATATATATATATATATATATTATATATACGTACTAGCTCTGTTAAAGATGAAACGTAATTAAAATATAAAAAAATTAAAAAAACACTGAAGGCTCTGTTGAAGATTGAGTATCCTACGTTCCTCAGTAAATGAAGATATTAGATGGTTTTAAAAAGACCAATAGTGATTATTATCCTTGCGGCAATCAAATACCTACATGACACCTCGGTAGCATTAGGAATGGATTCGAAAATATAAATCAATGAAATTATTTATGAATTGAGTCAGTATAAGTCTTATTAGATCCTGCCTATAGGAGTTTATATTCTTGAAGTAAGGCAGTAATGGAAGGTGTTACATAGACAAATATTTCAGTGGTTGTTGTTATCCCTTGAGAAATTGGTCATCATGAACATCTGGACTATAGTACAGTACACATCAGAGGAGTTTTGGGCTCTCAAATATCTTGGTCCTATGTATTGGTGATGTTTGCTATGTAATCATGACTATGTTTCATGTAATAGCCAGCCTCGTCTGGAAAATAAAATTCTCTTCCGCATCGATCATTCAATCCATCCATTATCACGGTTAGTTTGCCTCAACGACTACTTTAAGTCAATCTGTAACTGTATAGGTTGGGTTAACATGTAGAGTATAGCCTCACAAGCGCACCAAACCAAAACTGAGCTAACCTAACTAAACAAACCTAAACGAACCTAAAACATCAGTAAGTCACATACCCACTAACCACAGTCCACTGTTCTAGTCTTTAAAGGGTTTATACAAGAGAGTCGCACTCTTTTCAATATGGTATCGCAATCTCACATTTTCCAATAGTAAAGTCTGCCTGATTATGTTTACAGAAGCCAATCTGATGTGTACAGTCAGCCGAAATATAACTAAATATAGGCAGTTTGCTGAGTTCTATACAGAACTGGAACATAAGACTAAATATTTAATTAAAAATATACACAACAAAGTGAAATTATCAAATACTATTGATATCTGAGAAACACCCGGACAGTTAATTCAACTAAAATTGTACCATGATGATTCAACACATAAACCATCGAAATATGTTGTATAATAAAAATAAAAATTGACCGTCAACCAGTCCCTTATAGTTGATAACAAGTTGATAATGATAATAGTTTGTTGGCCCGGGCTGGATTAGAACCCATGCGCTTTTAGCCAGATGATATGCCAGCTTGGAGTTAGTTAGATAGACCAGGAGGGATCTCTCCATTGAGTATTGGAGCTGCCCCGCCCTCCAGGCGGTGGAGGCAGGGAGCTTGGATCACTGATGTCAGTCTGAGGGAGAAGTAAGATAAGATTTTCATCCTATCTAGACACTTTGCAAGTACCAACTACAAGGTTATTGACTATACAAAGCGCCGCCACGTCAGCACGAACTAGGCGGACTCGAACCGCTGACCGAATGCACAGGGACGCTGCACATTGCGAGCACACGTCTCTACCAACCTTGCCACCCTGACGGGCCTGAGGGAGAAGTGGAACCCGTCTGTCCTCAGGGTGGAGTTAGTAGTCTAATACACTACCCTGCCATCGCCTCTCACCTATCACCTTGGAGCTGTACAGCCCAAGGCATACTTAAGGGTGGGCAGCCCCAGTAAGAGTAGCAGTGCCCTAGGCTAGGTGCATCATCTCGGAGCTCTTAGGAGTACACTGGCAACTAGGGGGGTGGGGGGCACTCAGTAGAGCGCATACCTCCGCCCGAATATAAAAAGTTTAAAAAAAAAAAGTAAAAAAAAAAAGTTAAAAAATAAATAAATATATAAAAAAAATTTTTTTTATATATATATATATATATATATATATATATATATATATATATATATATATATATATATATATATATATATATATATATATATATATATATATATATATATATATGCACTCAGTATGAGCGCATACCTCAGGCCGAATATTTCATCAATTGGTTGCCATGGCTACACTTGTCAATAGATTTCATCCAAAATTAAATCAGTCCTTCCTTATACCAAATAGACTTGGTATACCGAGTTTGGTCCAAATCTATTCGTAACTTTTTGAGAAATCCTGTACACTAACAAACAGACAGACAGACAGACAGACAGACAGATCGGGGTGAAAACATAACCTCTCCAACTTTGTTGGCGGAGGTAATAAAGGTGTTTTCCCAGGTTTCTGCCTTGCAAAATGAGCCTATAAGTAAAAGTCACAGTAGGAGTGCGGGTGAGGTGTTCAAATATATCTTCTCGATTATTTTTAGCTGGGTGCTCCATAGCTCAGTGGTAAAGTGTTGGTGTTTCAATACATCAGCAAAATGGTGATGGGTTCGATTCCCTCACAAGTCCTTCACGGATATTTTTACCGAGCTCGGACCCCGTCCATTTCCCTCAAACCCGCTGACGGTCTATCGACCTCCCTCCCTCTCGCCAAGGGAAGGTAACTGATAGGCAAGACGTGGGTGAGAGGATCCCCCCCATCCCTATCCCCATCCCCCGTCCATCTACCTCCCTCCCTCTAGCCAAGAGAAGGTAACTGATAGACATCAATAAATAAATAAATAAATATATATATAATATAATATACAATCATATATATATATATATATATATATCTCAAAGTGCCTGTGGGCCCTTCGGACCCATGTATTGATGTTTGTAGTAGTAGTATATATTAGACAACATGTGATTGCAAACTCCAATCGTGTTGTTGCTTTCGTTGGTCACTGGTCAAAGTGCCTCGGGGTAGACCAAGTTCCGTGTGATTCCAACCCTTGACAGGCTGACGTAGAGTTGGCCGTGCGTGCACTGCGTGGTGTATATTAGAATATTGACCCTACACACACACACACACACACACACACACACACACACACACACACACACACACACACACACACACACACACACACACACACACACACACACACACACACACACACACACAGACACACAAACGTTAAGTCCATGAGTCTACTGAGGTTGTGGAATGCGGCAAGACGTTACCGTAGAGTTCTTCCTGTAATATAATACTCCTAAAAGTGTTTTTAGCCCAAAACCCCCCTTCAAAATTATTCAATCGACATGGGACCAAGCCGCTTACCACCTACGATTTCTTTGCGATTTTTTTTTAGCCTACTCTCATCAAAATTGAATTTACAGTTTTGGCTACCCAAAACAGACCGACACACAGACAGACAGACAGGCACACGGTTACTCCTATACCTATAGTATATCAAGTATAGACGTCCAGCCTCTTGCCCCTTTGCTTTTGGCTCAGTTCTTGCGGCTGGAACGTGACAGCGAGCCACGTTCCAGCCAATTAACTCATTACGTGAATTACTCATTAAGGGCTTGTTCTATGCAAAACGTTTGTTGTACAGACCCCCGTTGATTTTGACAGCACTACTTGCATGTCGAATTTCAGTTCAATCCGACAATAATTAGGAGTAGTTTACGCTTATTACTCATTAAGGGCTTGTCTTATACGCAAAAAGTTTCTTCCGACGACCCCCATTAATCTTGACAGCATTACTTGCATATCAAATTTCAGCTCAATCCGATAATATTTAGGAGTAGTTATACACTTTTTGGCGGAAACTTGATTCCACGGGTCTTATGGTAAGCGACAGCGAGCCGCTGTCAATTAGATCAAGTATAGACGTCCAGCCTCTGGCCCCTTTGCTTTTGGCTCAGTTCTTGCGGCTGGAACGTGACAGCGAGTCACGTTCCAGCCAATTAACTCATTACGTGAATTACTCATTAAGGGCTTGTTCTATGCAAAAAGTGTGTTTGACAGACCCCCGTTGATTTTGACAGCACTACTTGCATGTCGAATTTCAGCTCAATCCGATAATAATTAGGAGTAGTTTACGCTTATTACTCATTAAGGGCTTGTTTTACGCACAAAGTTTCTTCCGACGACCCCCATTGATTTTGACAGCACTACCGACATGTCAAATTTCAGCTCAATCCGATAATATTTAGGAGTAGTTATACACTTTTTGGCGGAAACTTGGTTCCACGGGTCTTATGGTAAGCGACAGCGAGCGTAGCTCGCTATCAATAATGGTGACGACACAAGCGTTAAGTAATTAGCGAATATAAGTGTGAAATTACAGCAAGACGAGCGTTAAATAGCAACATGATCATAACGACGGTATATACATTCTTCCCTTCAGGCAAATAGCGACGGGCTTACTACTACAAATAGACTTGACGATTAAAGTTATGGACTGAATAGAAGAATCCGAAAATAAATTAAGCCAGTTCAGTGTTTGAGGTGGACGAACCCAAGGATTACACGAGAGAGAGAATGTGAGAGAGAGAGAGAGAGAGAGAGAGAGAAGGAGAGAGGAGAGAGAGAGAGAGAGAGAGAGAGGAGAGGAGAGAGAGAGAGAGAGAGAGAGAGAGAGAGAGAGAGAGAGAGGAGAGAGAGAGAAGAGAGAGAAGAGAGAGAGAGAGAGAGAGAGAGAGAGAGAGAGAGAGAGAGAGAGAGAGAGAGAGAGAGAGAGAGAGAGAGAGAGAGAGAGAGAGAGAGAGAGAGAGAGAGAGAAGACGAGAGAGAGGGAGAGAGAGAGAGAGAGAGAGAGAGAGAAGTAAAAATAACATTATCATAGCAAATAAACATGCAAAAATATTGAAACTATAACAAGAATGAGAAAGAATAAAAATAAACAAGTGATAATGAAACAAAATAACATAACGAGTCGAGGATTCTAAAATTAAAATCACAGAAACTGAGTGAAAATATCAGGAGAAAGAGAGAGAGAGAGAGAGAGAGAGAGAGAGAGAGAGAGAGAGAGAGAGAAGAGAGAGAGAGAGGAGAGGAGAGAGAGAGAGAGAGGAGAGAGAGAGAGAGAGAGAGAGAGAGAGAGAGAGAGAGAAGAGAGAGAGAGAGAGAGAGAGAGAGAGAGAGAGGAGAGAGAGAAGAGGATAGAGGGAGAGAGAGAGAGAGAGAGAGAGAGAGAGATAGAGAAAGAGAAAGAGAAAGAGAAAGAGAGAGAGAGAGGGGTTGAGTAATGGGGTGACAGTTATGTATGTATGTATGTATGTGTGTGTGGAGGGGATGAAGGGGGGATGAGGTTGGAAGTTGAGGAAAAATAACATAGAAGTCCAGAAAATAGACTAAAATTAGCTGGGTGGAATAAAAGGTTGGGGAAGGTGGAGGGAAAGGTGGGAGAAAGGTGGAGGGGAGTGGAGGGGGGGTTTTCCATGTATGCCGCTTTGTGCGATGGTTTCCTGGACAAAAAACAGTGAGCGAAAGGTCGGGGTCACCCCCGACAGAAAACAAAAAAATAAAAGAAAAAATCATAATCAAACTGCCACATAAACATTCACACTTCGGCAACTTTAAGCCAACACGTATCCAACTTGTCTCGGTGAAATATTTGATAACGTTTGTTGATATTTACAATTACAACTCTACGCGCTCTTGGGATAAAGGTGCATATGGAAGGTACTCTGGCAATGGTGGTGGCTGGATTATAGTCACCACCTCTGACCTTTACTATCGTGTATATAGCCAGTTAGTTATTCGCTCACAATAACACTACACCGAACTTACAATATGGTATATTCGTATTGTCATATGGTCCTCATCACTAAGTATCTTGAAATATAAGAACTTAAGAAAATAAGGAAGCTACAAGAGGCCGTGAAGCCAAACACGTGGTAGTTCCCGTTACTTAACAGTTAACATTACCTATATTCACCTTTCATCCCCATCCATTAAGCTGTCTAGCCACTTTTTCAAACCTCCTATTGACTCCACAAGACTGAGTCTTAAATGACATCTTAACTCATTTTCAATAAGTACATAAGATTTCCATCATCAGAAAACATAGTCATAGACCACTGTAAATCTGGACTGCGCATGGAATATCGGTCTGTTGCACAAGGGCCTGAAGTCGGAGGGCCGCTCGGATTCATATATATATATATATACGGATCATATAGACTGGTTTATCAGCATATATGATATACTGTAATCTTCGTAAATGTTTGTTCTATAATATTATCAAATAAAAAACAGTAAAACACGCTAAAGAAATGCCATTACGAGACTCTGAAGAAATATGCATGAACTTAATATTCACTTCAACTCTTCGCCATTTAAAACTTTGCGAGTCAACTCTTTATCATGAAGGGTGTCAATAGAAGCGCAATTTTATTAGCTTTCCATTGATGTATTTCGTTTTCTGATAAATGAGTTAGAACCATGCATAAATTAGCGTTAAATAAATAAATAAAATCATCAATCGGGTAATTTTCCCGATTGATGAGGTTATTTATTTAGTTAACGCTAATTTATACATGGTGCTAATTCATTTATCAGAAAACGAAATATATATGTAAATAAACATCATCAATCGGGAAAATTACCCGATTGATGATTTTATTTATTTATTTAACGCTAATTTATGCATGGTTCTAATTCATTTATCAGAACCCAAATATATCAATGGAAAGCTCATACAATTGCGCTTCTATTGATACCCTTAATGATAAAAGTTGACTCGCAAAGTTTTAAATGGTGAAGAAGTGAATATTAAGTTCATGCATAATTCTTCAGAGTCTCGTAATGAAATTTCTTTAGCGTGTTTTACTGTTTTTTATTTGATAATATTATAGAACAAACATTTACGAAGATTACAGTATATCATATATACTGATAAACCAGTCTATATGATAGTCCATAGACCACTATATCTCTTTGTCGGGCGGGCCCGACTATACCCGCCCGGCATAGCCAGCGGGCCCGCGCGGGCCCGCTATGCAGCTTGCAATTTCAAAACATTGTCGCGTGAACCGTCCAGAGATATAGTGGTCTATGACATAGTACATATATAAAGATTTCTAGTATTTACGTATGTCTCACACAATTGCAGGACAGAGCCACTCGTCGCCCTGCGTGCGTGCGTGCGTGCGTGCGTGCGTGCGTGCGTGCGTGCGTGCGTGTGTGTGTGTGTGTGGTGTCGTGTGTGTGTGTGTGTGTTGTGATGTGTGTGTGTTGTGTGGTTGTGTGTGTGTGTGTGTGTGTGTGTGTGTGTGTGTGTGTGTGTGTGTGTGTGTGTGTGTGGAGCTTAACATTGATTCATCTTCGACGTCGATAGCTTTGTTGTCAGTCTCTTCCGTGAGCGAGCTTGTGAGTGTTTGTGTGATAAGTCAGGCACACTGGCGACATGATTTACTGAGGAGACATGAGTTTGTTTCCAAGTGGAGATAACAGGGATAGCTCAGGTCGTGTGTGTGTGTGTGTGTGTGTCTGTGTCTGTGTCTGTGTCTGTGTGTCTGTGTGTCTGTGTGTCTGTGTCTGTGTCTGTGTCTGTGTCTATGTGTGTGTTGTGTGTGTGTGTGTGTGTGTGTGTGTGTGTGTGTGTTTCGTTTTGTTCTCACTATGCAATTAAGATTTTGATGTTATATGTAGTTTTTTTTCTCGCCAAATGTTACGAGCTTTTCAGAGTTTATGCTTTTTATATATTCACGTAGATATTCAATGTTTTAGGGTTGCTTTGTGTCATCCCTTTATTCTTTTGCTACATTTTTTTTTCATTTACCTGGATGTTGTCATGATATAATTTATTATCTAGGATGGATTTTATGGAATATTTTATAGGGATTATTTTTTTATTTTTCGAAAACTGTTTACTGTATGGGCCATCATTGTTATTAATTAACCGGTTTCAATTTATTATGTTCTTACTTATGATTGCTTGAAATTAAGTGTACCTAACTGAAATTGTGGTCAATAAACACTTAACTTACCTACTTACATAGTGTGCGTGTGTGCAAAATCAAAGCCCTTCCCTCTGTACCACCCGTTGCGTCTCTCATCTCAATTCGTCTCTCCCTTATTTTCCATTAACCCTCTTTCGTTCCTTTCCTTCCTTCCTTCTCCCCTCCTTCGTTCCTTCCCTCTCCCCTCTTCCGTTCCTTTCCTTCCTTCCCTCTCCCCTCTTCCGTTCCTTTCCTTCCTTCCCTCTCCCCTTCCTAAATGCATTTCAGTCGCCTCGCACGCATCATTTAAAGAAGGTACTGCACTGTCCTACATCTCAAGGACCTTTAAAAGTACCTCCCTTCCCGCCCTTCTCCTTCGCCTTGCCAACAACATGAATTATGGATCAAGCATCGCTACCCTTCCGGAGACAGTCATGAGGGGGGACGAGGAGGAAGAGAAGGGAATGAAATAAAGATGAATATAGCTGCAGCAGGAGTGAATGAAAGAGACGCAAAGTGAGGAATAGAAGAGTTTTCAGAGCCAGTGCATTAATAGCGAACAGAAATGGTAAACAGAAGTAAAGAGGAATATAAATAACGGAGGAAGCAGATTCAATAGCCTCACAAACAATGCATGTCCAGTGTGTCTCAAGGGAAAACCTTACATTTCCAGCCACTCTTGACAGGACGTTGATTTGTTCCAGGCTCCGATTTTTCATGGGCGTCCCCTTTCATCACCTTAACCTTTTTTTCACCATTCTCACATTTTGCTCTAAGGTCATTATTATGTGTGTGTATTATTATGGGTGTGTATGTGTGTGAGTGATTATGTGTGTGTGTGAGTAAGTGAGTGAAAGAGATATACCCTTTTTGTTGCTTTCTTTAACTCAAGGTTATCACGTAATCAAATCAATGAGCGATATTGATTTACAGGGAAGCGAATCACGACTCCATATACGCGAGGTTGGCGTTCACGGAGTATGCGTATAATAGCCTTTAACTCTTAAGGGATTGATGGCTTGACACTTCGCCGTGATTATTCCAGCGTAATAATTCTCAGATGGCAAGGTACGCTACATAGGAGAGTGAACTAATCCATTTACGTCTCTCAATCATTTCGTATCCACTATCCACGCGTCATAAAACCTCCTTGGTCACACAATAAAAGGAAGTAAATGCATTGATACGTCAGAAATAAGAATGGATAAATCAGAAAAAATTCACTCATTGATACATTATTATATTATGGATAAGATTGATTGACACAAAATAAAAGGAAATAATGGCGTTAATGTCATAAATAAGAATGGATAAATGAGAAAAAACCGCAATTATTGATACATTATTCAATTATGGATAAGATTGATTGCTCGGTTCGGTGTAGTCGTTGGTGATCACTCCATTAAATCCCAGTGCATCATTTGTATACATTTTACAGTAACTTAATAAAGGCAAAATAATATTCATGCCTTGCCATCGTCGCTCACTGCTCCCTACATGCATCATACACGTCTTACTGAACGCCACGGAGCAAATATTCCATTGTAAATACACTTCAGAACGGGAAAAGGAGGAGGAGGAGGAGGAGCGGGGAGGAGGAAGGGGAGGTCTGAAGGGAGGAGGGAGGAAGAGAGTGAGGAGGAAGGGAGGAGGAGGAGGGAGGATGAGGAGGGGAGGAGGATGAGGAGGGAGGAGGAGGATTAGGAGGAGGAATGCAAAGGAAATACAAATTACAAATGAAACACAAACAGCAACCGACCGTATGTCCCTTAACAAGACTGTTTGCTTTAACTACAAGCTACCTAACTAGATAATAGAGAGAACAGGATCGGAAGTAGAAGGCTCCCTCCCCACCCACCCATCCCTCCAGCCGAAGCTGGCCGAAAAGAGTGAATACCATGCAATCTAAAAAACTGCATGGAATTGTGAGGAAAGTTTTGAAAGCTGTAATCTAGGGCTACTACTACTATTTTGTGGGGTTAAGGTTTTTAGTGCTTGATAATAGGTCCCATGTTTTATGTGTAGTTTTTTGTAATGGTGTGAACACAGTGTGGACGGTTCAAGGAGTGGTGCGGCAGCTTGCCTGCGCTTTCCTTGGTAGGCAGCAGTCAATCAGCAGGCCCAGCTCCCCTTCAATCCAACTGCAGATTGTGTCTTATCCATGTAGGACGCCGTAACTTCATGCACTCCTGCAGCAGTGACCCCCTGGTACCATAAATCCCGATGGTGTCACTAACTGTCAGACCCTAACTGAACCTCAGCCCGTCACAGGTCGAGAGTATAGTGGTAACCGTTAACTCTGGGCTATCTGTGTGTGTTTATGAGTCTAAGTAGTGTTGGTGTAGGGCTCAGTGTGGAGTTCAGGGGTGGTGCGGCAGCCTTGCCTGGCGCTTTCCTTGGGAGGCCAGATCAATCAGGCCCCAGCTCCACTTGTTCCAATCCCACTGCGGTATTGCACTTTCCAGTAGGACGCCGTGCACCTTCAATGCCCCCTGCAGCAGTGACCCTTGCATATAAATCCCGATGGTGGTGTCACTACTGACAGGGCCCTTACTGAACCATCAGCCCGTCACAGTCAAAGTTGTAGTAGTGACCGTTTAACTCAGGGCTGTCTGAGAGGAGGAGGAGGAGGAGGAGGAGGAGGAGGAGGAGGAGAAGGAGGAGGAGGAGGAGGAGATGGTGGTGGTAATAGAGAGGAGAAAGAGGTGCAGTAGGAGACAATTAAGTTAAAATAAAAGAAAAATGGTGAGAACGAACAGAAAAACCCTGAAAATAAAAAGAAAGTTCACCAAGAAACCAAAATCAAAATACGAAAAAAAAATTAATAATAATAATCTGACGTATGGAAAAAAAACAGTTTCTTGAAGGGGAAGACACCATGCCGAGACGGTAACAATAAAGAAACAAACTCTCGTTGAACTTGGACCGCATGAGCAACACACATACATACATACATACATATATACATAGTTGAAGTTCCGCCGTAAAACATGGCTGACACTGGGACCCACTTGGAACCCCGATATCACGACTCTAATCTGACAAGGAATAATACATCGCGATTCAGCTCCATTCCAGAGGCTAAATGGATGATGAAACGACTTGTTCTATTGATCACACACACACACACACACACACACACATTTTTTTTTTCTCTCTCCTCTCTCTCTCTATCGTCGTGCGCTCTCTCCTCTATCTCTCTCCTTCTTCTTCTCTCTCTCTCTCTCTTCCCCCCCCCTTTTTTTTCCACCACCACCCCCCCTCTCTCTCTCTCTCGTCCTCTCTCTCTCTCTCTCTCACCTCCTCTCTCTCTCGTTCTCATCTCTCCTCTCGACTCTATCGTCTCGCTCTTCTCTCTCTCTCTCTCTCTCTCTCTCTCTCTATCAAGTGGGACGCACAACCCGTACTCCTCCTAAACCTTTATCACTATTCTCCTCTCTCCTCCCTCTCTCTCGTCCTTCTCCCTCTCTCTCGCTCTGCTCTCTCCTCTCGTCGCCAGCTCTCCTCTCTCTCTCTCTCTCGTCTCTCTCTCATGCTCTCTCCCCTCTCCTGCTCCTCTCTCTCTCTCGTCTCTCTCTCTCTCTCAGGACAAGCCGAGGGGCTGGCAGGTGGGCGACGTTAAGGTGGCTTTATCAAGAAGTTTCACGTCACGGTAACCATTAGGAGGCCAAAGGATTAACGAGAGTAATGTGATTTTACGTGTGTGTGTGTGGTGTGTGTGTGTGTGTGTGTGTGTGTGGGTGTGTGTGTGTGTGGTGTGTGTGTGTGTGTTGGTGTGTGTTGTGTGTGTGTGTGTGTGGTGTTTTCCTATATTTTTTTCTTTACGCTTTTTAGTTTCTTATATTAGTATTTTCTCATCTCTCTCGAAGCATTGAGACACCCAGCACTGGATTCCGTGCTTCATATCCTCTCTCTCTCTCTCTCTCTCCTCTCATCGCTCTCTCTCTCTCTCTCCTTCTCTCTCAGATCATCTCTCTCCATCTCTCTCCTCTCTCTCGCTCCTCTCTCTCTCTCTTTCTCTCTCATGACGCGAAAAGATACGAGTAAAAAATATAAATAACAGAAATCGGCTTTTTTACGTCCATTGTTTTGCCTTTTCTGTTATATACTGTTGCCTATCTATATATGCCTCTATTTCCTTTTGCGCCTTTTGTTTGGCTACGTTCGAGTTTTGAATAACGAGGTGTTTGACATAAGAGAGAGAGACAGAGAGAGGAGAGAGAGAGATGAGAGAGAGAGAGAGAGAAGAGAGAGAGAGAGAGAGAGAGAGAGAGAGAGAGAGAGAGAGAGAGAGAGAGAGAGAGGAAAAAAGACAGAGACAGAGAAAGACAGACAAACACAGAGAGACAGATAGGCACAGGGAGAGACAGACAGAGACAGACACACAAAGAGAGAGACAGACACACAAAGAGAGAGCGAGAGAGAGAGAGAGAGAGAGAGAGAGAGAGAGAGAGAGAGAGAGAGAGAGAAAGAGAGTGAGAGAGAGAGAAGAGAAGAGAGAAGATGAGAAGAAGAGAGAGAGAGAGAGAGAGAGAGAGAGAGAGAGAGAGAGAGAGGAGAGAGATAATCGCAGATGTAGACATACCTAAGAAAACTGACGGGGCTACCAAAGAAAAATCCAAAATAGACAAGATAAACAAACGGTCGAGACGGCATATGATGAAAGAGAAACGAAGGCATACAGAAATAAGACGAGGAGTGTAGGAAACGAAGGAAGTGTGCAAGCAAGGAAGAAAAAGAAGAGGAGGAAGAAAGTGTGTGTGTGGTGTGTGTTGTGTGTGTTGGTGTGTGTGCTGTGTATGTGCGTGTGCGTGGGGGGGGTGGGGGTGGGGGGGGGGGGGGTTTTTGCGTGTGTGTGTGTGTGTTTTGTGTGTTGTGTGTGTGTGTGTGTGTGTGTGTGGTTGTGTGTTGTGTGTGTGTGTGTGTGTTAGATACGAGAAGGAAAAGAGTGACACGAGAGAGTATCAAAAAAAAAACGGATTAAGAAGAGATGTAGTGAGGCGAAGAAGGTATTTCTTTCGATGGTGTGTTAGAGAGAGGAGAGAGAGAGAGAGAGAGAGAGAGAGAGAGAAGCTAGAGAGAGAGAGAGAGAGAGAGAGAGAGAGAGAGAGAGAGAAGAGAGAGAGAGAGAGAGAGAGAGAGAGAGAGAGGACGAGAGACGAAGAGGAGAGAGAGGAGAGAGGAGAGGAGAAGGAGAGAGCAGAGAGAGAGAGAGAGAGAGAGAGAGAGAGAGAGAGAGAGAGAGAAAAAAAAAATAAGATGTGTTGACTTAGGGGAAAGGTAGAGGAAGTCATTTAAAGTTATGTCAACACAAGAATATCAAAGTTTACTCATCCCAGAACCAATCAAGAATAGGCGAGCTTTCTGGATACGTGGTAGTGGTCAGGCGTTCCCTATCTCCTTCCCTTCGTCCCTCATCATCCTTTTTCTCTCTTTAACATAAGTCCTTTCCTCCTTTCCGTATCCTTGTGTTTAGCATATATTAACTAGCTTCACTTATCCTTATATTTTCTCTCTCTCCTCTCTCTATTTGTATTATTTCTCTCCTCTCTCTATATCCTTTTTTTTCTCCCTAACATGAATCTTTTCCTCCTTTCCGTATCCTTGTGTTCAGCATATATTAACTAGCTTCACTTATCCTTATATCCCCTCTCTCTCTCTCTCTTCTCTGTATTTTTATGTATTTCCTTATTTCGACGTTATGGTTCCTATTTGCGTTCCCTATCTCCTTCCCTCCATCGCTCATCAACATATTTTTTATCTCCTTAACATAAGTCCTTTCCTCTTTTTCATATCCCTGTGTTAAGCATATATACTCTAGCTTCTTCACCTATCCTTATATTTTTTTTCTCTCCTCTCTCTATTTGTATTATTTCCCTCCTCTCTCTATTTCCTTTTTTCTCTCCCTAACATAAGTCCTTTCCTCCTTTCCGTATCCTGTGATAGGCAAGTATCCCCTATAGCATATTCATGTGTTAAGGATTTATTCCCTCGCTTTACCTATCCTTATATAATTTCTCTCTCTCCCTCTCTCTATTTGACTTATATCCTCTCTCTTCTCTCTCTCTATTTGTATTTATCTCCTTATTTCTACGTAATGCTCATATTTGCTTCCCTCCCTTCGTTTGTAAGCTCGTCCGCACCCTCTTTGCACTGATTGCGCGTGGGTAATGAGGCGAGACTTTCTATTAGGAGGCGGCCAAAACACTTGCCTTGAGAGTGCTTCTTCATTCAACCCTCGTCTTAACACCGGCGTGTGTGTGGGTGGGGTGCGTGTGTTCATCCACTCCTAGGATTTAAAAAGGAAAAGAAAAAGATGAAAAAAGAGATAAACCAATAGCGACGCAAGAGGTAAATGGGAACGTGGGAGAGGAGAAAAAACTGAAACAAGTAAAGAAACGGAGTAACAGAAAAAAAATGGTAAAAAAGAATCGAGGATAAACAAACAAAAGAGAAATATGACCCAAAAGCAAAAATAAATTGTGACGGTGATAGTGAATGCGTTGGTGGTTGTGGTGATGGTGGTGGTGGTGATGGTGGTGGTGATGGTGGTGTATGCAAAGGAATACAAAGGAAGAACAGAGAGCAGCAGCCCTACTGAGCCAAACGAGGCTGCCTGTGTGACTACTTTCTACCACTATAGTTTCTACGTGTTAGAGACGAAATAATAGCAAAGTTGAAGGCTCCTCTCCACCCACCTCTCCCTCCGGCCGTGGCCGGCAGGAAGAAAGTGAGAAAAAAATCACCATCCAATATTGAAAAACTGCCATAGAATTTGATAGGAAAGATTGAAGGAGAGACTACTAATGCGAGATACTCTAAACTACAGCTAAATCGACACACAAAAAATAGGTAGTTGGTGATGGTGGTGGTGGTGGTGATGGTTTTGTAGGCGGTGGTGGTGGTGTAGGTGGTTATGGTGGTGTTGTAGGTGGTGGTGGTGGTGTTGGCAGTCAGTGTGGCATCTCAGTTCAGCGGACAAGACACCTGACATCATCATTTCATATTCGCGGTGGTGGATGGAGGAGGTGGAAGAGGAGGAGGAGGAGGAGGAGGAGGAGGAAGAGGAAGAGGAAGAGGAAGAGGAAGAGGAAGAGTAGGAGGACGGAGGAGGAGGAAGAAGGAAGAGGGAAGAGAATAGGAAGAGGAAGAGGAGAGGAAGGAGGAGGAAGGAGGGAGGAGGAGGAGGAGGAGGAGGAAGGAAGGAGGAAGGAGGAGGAAGGAAGGGGTGGAAACTTATGCGGCAATTTTGTCTCCATGTGTCACGGGAGTAGAACTAGGAATGGTCGAGGGGACGAGTCACACAGACACCACACACACACACACCACAACACCACACACACACCGGAAACACAACACACAGCCCACACACACAAACACACAAACACACACACACACACACAACAGACACACACACACAAAGCCACAAACACACACACACACACACAGAGAGAGACACCACACACACACAAACAACACACACACACACACACAAACACACAACAGAGCCCCCCACACACACACACAGACAGGCTCGATCTGTCTGATGTATGCAAAGGAATGCCCGTCCCTCACAAAGCCTCAATCTGCCCAGCCTCGCCCGAACGCACGAGGCTTCCGCTTATACCAGGATGGAAGGGCTAGGGTTGGAGGGAGGATGAGGAGGAGGAGGAGGAGGGTTGGAGCGCCAGTTGCTTCCCACTCTATTGCTCCTCATTATTCGAGCGAGAGAGAGAGGAGAAGAAAAGTAGAGAAGAGATAAGATGAGAAGAAAGATAGAGATAGAGAGAGAGAGAGAGAGAGAGAGAAGAGGAGAGAGAGAGAGAGAATAGAGAGAGAGAGAGAGAGGAGAGAGAGAGAGAGAGAAGAGGAGGAGCAAGAGAGAGGAGAAGAGAGAGAGAGAGAGACGGAGAAGAGAGAGAGAGAGAGAAAAGAGGGAAGGATAAGAAATAAGAGACGGATAAAATAAGAGACGAGAGAGAGAGAGAGAGAGAGATGAGAGCGAGAGAGAGAGAGAGAGAGGAGAGAGAGAGAGGAGAGAAGAGAGAGAGAGAGGAGAGAGAGAACAACGAAACAAAAACAAGAGACCCAGAGAGACACGATGTAAGTACAAGATAAACACAAACACCAAACACAACATGAAATAAAACAAAGGGAAGGGAGAGACGAGAAGACAGAAACAAAGAGGCAAAAAGAATATAAAAGCAAAGAGTAAAGAGAGGGACACTACCCAGCTTGACAACAAAAATCTTGTAGGTCGCAGGGGGAGGTGTGGAGTGTCTGAAGAAGGGAGAGAGAGGGGAGAGAGGGTGGAGGAAGGGAGAGAGTGGATGGGGGATTGGGGATGGACTCTTGAATAAGTATATGTATGTGTGTGTGGATGGAAATGTGTCCACTATAGTCTGTTTTTTTTTAACGAGGTGAAAAATCCTGCCCCCTTGCTGCTTACTGGCTGATATTTGATACCAGAAGGGAATAGTACGCTTCTTCTAAATTTCAATTGTATTTTATCATAGTTAACCATATTATCAGGTAAACAGAGGCATCATTTTAAGCATGAGACCTTAAGATAGAATTGAATTTTTGCCTTGTTAAAAAAATAGATTTTAGTAAGGTACACAAAATACAATCTATCGAGAACCTTGCTTGGCGAAAAAAGAAATTAAACTTTTACAATAGGATATATCAAGAGGCACGTGCGCTCACCTGTATATCTGCGTGTGTGTGTGTGTGTGTGTGTGTGTGTGTTGTGTTGTGGTGAGTGGTGTGTGTTTTGTGTGTGGTGGTGGTGTTTGTGTGTGTTGGTGTGGGTGGTGTGGTGTTTCTGTTCGTTGTCGGGCGCCACCTCCCCACCTCTCTCTTCTCTCTCTCCGCCTCCTCCGATCTCTCAAGTCTCATCTCTCTCATATCCTCGTCTCTCTCCTCTTCTCTCTCTCTCGCTCTCTTCTCTTCCTCGTCTCTCTCCTCTCTCACTCTCTCTCTCTCTCTCTCTCCTCTCTCTTTTCTCTCTCCTCTACTCCTTGCCTCCCCCCCAAAAAAAAAACAAGAAACTAACAGCCCAAGAATAAGAGTCTCTCCCGCTTGCTGTGTCTAAGTCATCCCAGACAGAACACAAGGCGGACATAAACAACACTGCAGTAGGAAACATGAGGCGCACAAGTTCACTCATAAAACTACATTATACCGCGGCGACCAACAACTCTATTTCTTGAAGTCAGAGAGTAAGCTATAAAGGGAAGGGCGGAGGATGCATTTCAACCACGTAAGGAAATAGAAATTGGAGGTAAATAAATAAAAACAAACACTGTTCCTTTGCGTTGAATTCATAATGGAGGTAGGAGGGAGAGAGAGAGAAGAGAGGAGAGGAGAGAGAGAGGAGAGAGAGAGAGAGAGGAGAGAGAGGAGAAGAGAGAGAGAGAGAGCAGAGAGAGAGAAGAGAGAGAGCTGTCGATACGATATAGATAGAGAGAGATAGAGATGATCGACTAGCGAGACTTGAGATAGAGTGATATATAATATAGCCCTACTTGAGGTAGGCAGTGGTCGAAAAAGAGAAAGAGAAAGAAAGAAAGAAAGAAAGAAAGAGAGAATGAATAAGAGAGAGAGAGAGAAAGAAAGAGAATAAGAGACAGAGAGAAAGAGAGTTGTTACCGTCTACCCACCCACACGCCACGTTCCTAACAGCGAGGCAGATGCAACACCGATGGCGCAACAGATAAACGGCGGAATCCCAGCTTAGTGTGACCGGAAATTATACCCAAGTTACCTAGGGATGTGGTTGTGGTTGTGGTCTCTCTCTCTCTCTCTCTGCTCGTCTCTCTCTCTCCTCTCTCTCAAATACTCTCTCAAGTCTCTCTCTCTCTCGCTTCTCTCTCGTCTCATCTCTCTCCTTCTCTGCTTCCTCTTTTTCATCTCTCTCCTCTCTCAGTCTCGTCTCTCTCTCTCGTCCTCTCTCTCATCTCTCAGTCTCTCTCTCTCTTCTCGCTCCTCTCTCTCTCCCTCTCTCTCTCTCTCTCTCTCTCTCGCTCTCTCCTCTCTCTCTCTCTCTCTCTCTCCTCTCTTTCTCTCTCTCTCTCTCTCCGTTATATTATTTTGTTGCATGATCAGTGTTATTTTTCCCTTGTTAGTTTGTTGACTTGTTTCTCTGTATATCAGGAATGTTTTCAGCTTCCTCCACTTTTTTCATATCCAACAGTTCATCTTTAATCGATAAATTCCATTCCTACACTATGCAAATAAATAAATAAATAAAAAATGATGGCATATTTCAAAAAAATATACGAAAGAATTTTGACTGTCAAATATTTTGTTAAAGTAAAAACAACAGCATGGGGAAAAAATATATTATATCCATTACATAATTTGAAAAAATGTACCTAAAAAAACGACAGAAAAGTGGATAAAAGAACACAAAAAACTATGAAAAAAGACAAAATAAAAATCGTGAAACAAAAAATAGGTGACCTCAAAACATTTTCTTCATCCCCTTTCTCCCCCTTCTCCCTTACAACCCTCTCTCATCCCCTTCCTGCCCTTCCACCCCTTTCCCCTCTCTCATCCCCTTTCCTGCCCTTCCACCCTTTTCCCCTTTCTCATCCCTTTCCTGCCCTTCCACCAGTTCGCATCTGCCCTCAGGGACCCACATCACAAGAGGAACAAGATATTTATCCCCCCCCCCTGCCTCCACCCCTCCTTCAAAACAGCCTTCCGGTGCCAGCTGCGAGAGTTAAGCAAATGATAACTCTCTTCTTGTCCCATTTGGTGTGACGGGCGGGGTGGAAGAGAGGTGAAGAAGTTAGAGTGGAAGGGTGGAGGAAGGGGGTTGCAAGTAAAGGAAGTGTGGAAGGTTGTGTGGATGAGAAAGGGTGGAGGGAGGAGTAGGAAACTGTAGGTGGACGAAAGGGGGTGAGGGTGAGGTATGTGAGAGTGGAGGGGTGAAGAAAGGGGGTTGAAGGGAAAAGAAGTGTAGAAGGGTGTGTGGAAGAGGAAGGTTGGAGGGTGAGAGGAAGAGGAAGCTGTGGATGGGTGATTGAAGAGGGACGAAAAGGGGTGAAAGTGAAGTAAGGAGGGGTGAGGGTGAATTGTGAGAAGGGTGAGGGTGAAGTGAGTGTGAAGGGGTGAGAGTGAAGTGTGAGGGGAGGAAGCTGGAGGGAGTTGAGGGAAAGGAATGAAATTGAAGTGTGAGGGGAGGAAGCTGAGGGGAGATGAGGGAAAACGGGGTAAATATGAAAGTAAAATATGTGAGTAGGAATCAGAGAGATAGAAGAAACTTAAGTCATACAAGTTATATAATATTCTGATAAGGTAGATATTAAATTCGCCTCAACAAATGTTATAAGTCGTCCTTCCTCCACCTCCTTTACATCTTTCTTATCTCCTATCTTCCTCCACCTCCTCCTCCTCCTTCATCCTCTTCCTTCTCCACACTCCTTGATGTCTCTGGGAGAGCTGACGTGTAAGCGCCGGATGAGTGATCTAAACAGAGGCTAAGACGGTGTAGTGATAGAGATTATCTTGACGAAAAACCTGAAAGTATTTGGAATTATTAAAGGGCGTGATGACAAGAGGCAGGAAAATAAACTTGATAATAAAAACTAGACTATGAACGAAGTCTTTCCAAACGGCATATTGAACGCAGAGCAATAAATCTACTTCTAAAAAATGAAAATGAAACAGACACACGCGACTACACACAAAAACAAACGAAAAAAATACAGAAAAAATCATTCAAACACAACCAACAAGTATAAAACAAAACAAAATGGCGAGCAACAAGGGAAAATAATTGTTTTTCATTTGTCGGTCTGGTGTTCGGGAAGGAAAAGTTTTGCTCTCACGACCCACCCGAGGAGCCTCCAAAGTTGACTAAGTTTCCCGCGTAATAACCCCGAGATGGCGAAGGGAAGGTGCACCCGCGGCTCAACTAGATCCTCAAAGAAATTCTATCTTATAAGAGTACCCGCCGTGCCTTCCTTACTCTCCTTATATTTTTTTTTTCTCTCTCTCTCCTCTCTCTCTCTCTCTTCCTCTCTCTCTCTCATCTCTCGTCTCAATCTCTCTCTCTCTCAGACTCTCGCTCATCTCTCATCTCTCATCTCTCGTCTCTCTCTCTTTTTTTCTCTTTCCCACTCCCTCTCCCTCTCTCACTTTGAAGACTGAATCACTAGGGAGTCCATCGGGGAAGCCAATATTCCAGCCTCCAGGTTAGCCTTAAACACCACATTACGGCGTAAAATTGAACATTCTATCTCTCAAAAGTAGTTCTTCGTAACTTAAAAATAAATAACCTATATATATATTGTAAAGCATTGTCAGATATGAAATTCTATATTATTTTGACAAAGTGACTGAATAAGTTTATTAATTAGTGTACTCTCTCTCTCTCTCTCTCTCTCTCTCTCTCTCTCTCTCTCTCTCTCTCTCTCTCTCTCTCTCCTCTCTCTCTCTCTCTCATCGTCTCTCTCTCTCTCTCTCTCTCTCTCTCTCTCTGAAACTATATCTCACTCACTCACTCTCACTCACACTCACTCACTCACTAGTTCTCACTCACTCACATGCAATCACCACTCCCAAATCACTAACCTAGTACTCTCACTATCCCCTCACCTCACACACACACACTCACTCACTCACTCACTCACTCACTATCACTCACTCACTCACTCACTCACTCACTCACTCACTCACTCTCACTATCACTCACTCACTCACACACTCACTCATTCACTCACTCACTCTGTAGATAATCCCACTGATGTGTATTACCTGCTCGTGGTGGTTGCAGTGTATCTAAAATCGTAGCTCATTATTATACATGCAGGATATGTGTCGAATAAAAATCTATAATCCCTTCTATTATTCATTCCGCTAAACCGGCTTTATAAATCACGACCCACAACAACACGGATATATGTCCCGTGCTACGAATCACATTTTCACGCCCTTTCACAATTGCTGTAAATATAAAAGTTGATTGATATAGAAAACCACCGATGAAAAAGTGAAAAAAATATGATCAACAGGGATATACTACATCGTTTACTAAAATAAGAATGATGATGAATTATATCGTTCTAAACTTCCGAGAAAGAAGAAAGGTGAAGAAAGAAGATACGTAGGTAAAGTTCTTACAAAGGAAAAGAGAGATAGGAAAAGTTCTTACGGCTTTTAACCAGGGTAGAACAAGAAGTAACGGATTCAAGCTGGAAAAGCGTAGATTTAGAAAGGAAATAGGGAAAAACTGGTTCACAAATAGGGTGGTGTGTGTGTGTGTGTGTGTTTGTGTGTGTGTGTGTGTGTGTTGTGTTGGTGTGGTGTGTGGTGGTGTGTGGTGTTGTGTGTGTGTGTGTGGTTGTGTGTGTGTGTGTGTGTGTGTGTGTGTGTGTGTGTGTGTGTGTGTGTGTGTGTGTGTGTGTGTGTGTGTGTGTGTGTGTGAGACAGGCATAAGCCTAGAAACACACGCACACACACACGTAGAAACTTAAGAACAAAACTTTCAAAATATTAAAATAACATTAAAGGAAGAGAAGAGAGAGAGAGAGAAGGAGAGAGAGAGAGAGAGAAGAGGAGAGAGAGAGAGAGAAAGAGAGAGAGATGAGAGAGAGAGAGGATAAGAGAGAAGAGAGAGAGAGAAGAGATGAGGAGAGAGATCAGAGAGAGAGAGAGAGAGAGAGAAGAGAGAGAGAGAGAGAGAGAAGAATTAAGAGCGCAAGTGCCGCCCCCTTCAGGAAATGTTTGAAAGGGAAGAAAGATAAAGTAGGGAATAAGAAACACTTAAATAAAGGAGTGAAGCGATAGAAGAGAGGATATGTGAGTGCAGCGGATGTGTGTGAGGAGAGAGAAAGAGAGAGAGAGAGAGGGGAGAGCGGAGAGAGGAGAGAGAGAGAGAGAGAGAGAGAGAGAGAGAGAGAGAGAGAGAGAGAGAGAGAGAGAGAGAGAGAGAGAGAGAGAGTAGAGAGAGTGTGAGAGGCTAAAGACGATATTGGAACGATAAACACAAGTAAGAACGACAGATAATGAGAAGTGTGTGTGTGTGTGTGTGTGTGTGTGTGTGTGTGTGTGTGTGTGTGTGTGTGTGTGTGTGGTGTGTGTGTGTGTGTGTGCGTGTGCGTGTGTGTGTGTTAAACCAAAATCAAATATATCTAAAACAGTAAGATACAAACTGTGATTGATAATTATCGAAGTATGATAATTATGTTAATGATGATAATAATAATAATAATATTAATAATAATACCGATAATTATAATAATTGTTCTCATCATCGTCATTATCATCATTATTCTTAGTCATGGTAAGAATGCTAACTCATAGATACATGATATAATCTAATAAAGAGATTAGTCAACAATACATATCATGGTTATTTCATTACTAGCCGCAAAGCCTTCCTCCGGGCGGACTTTTTGGCTAGCTCCTGCGGAGGGCTATTGGTGGTGGGCCTTCGCCCCCACCACCTGTGTTTGGTGGGACTTCGGCCCACCAAACACGGACTCATCCGATAGCCCCTTCTAACTTTCCTGAAATCATGGATGTATACAATGTATGTATTCCCCCCACCCATTTCACTCACCAATTACCCATCCCCCCCCACCCCGTCACTCACCCATTCCCATCACCCCCCCACCCATTACAACTCACCCATTACCATCAACCAAACACACCATTCACTCACCCATTACCCATCACCCTCCCACCTATTCCCTCACGCAAATCACCCATCCCCCCCCACCCATTCACGAGTCACCCATCACCCCCCCACACACATTACCCATCACCCAAAACACCCATTCACTCCACCCATTACCCACACCCTATATCAAGGTTTTCCCTCAATTCTCGCAACCCACTTTTTTTTTCACAATTATCGCTAATAGGCTTGCTAAAAAAAAAAACAACAATTGAGCGGATCATCTCATAATTGGGCTTAAACCCTCCCCCCTGGTCAACCCGGTTCCAAAATGGTGGCCATATGAGGTGATTGCGGCCACGGGGGGCGGAACCTTGACCGTAACACGCACACACACACACACCACCACACACACACACACACACACACACACACCCACACACACACACAGACAGACAGACAGACAGACCACTTTCGCTTATATTTACCATTAACCATCACCCCCCCACCTATTCCCTCACCCATCCCCCATCACCCCCAAACCCATCACCCCCCACCCATTCACTCACCCATCACCCCACCCATACCCTCACCCCACCCATATTACTCACCATTACCCATCACCCCTAAATCAAGGTTTCCTCAATTCTCGCAACCCACTTTTTTTCACAATTATCGCTAATAGGCTGCTAAAAAAAAAAAAAAAAGGGATCGGAATCGTCTCATAATTGGGCTTAAAACTTCCCTGGTCAACCCGGTTTCCAAAAATGTGCCCATATGAGGTGATTGCGCCAAGGGGGGGCGGAACTAACCCGAACACACACACACAACACACACGACACACACAGACAGACAAGACAGACAGACAGACACACTTTCGCTTATATTTACCATCCCATTACCCCCCCACCTATTCCCTCACCACATCCCCATCACCCCAACCCATCACCAACCACCCACCCATTCACTCACCCATCACCCCACACCACATTACCCATCACCCCACCCATTCACTCACCAACATTCACATCACCCACATCAGGTTTCCTCAATTCCTCGCAACCCACTATTTTTTTTTCACAATTATCGCTAATAAGGACTGCTAAAAAAAAAGAAGAAAAAAGTGATCGAAATCCATCTCATAAAGTGGGCTTAAAACCTTCCCCTGGTCAAACCCG
The DNA here is from genome assembly GCA_016584305.1 of Chionoecetes opilio. NCBI lineage: Eukaryota > Metazoa > Arthropoda > Malacostraca > Decapoda > Majidae > Chionoecetes > Chionoecetes opilio. The sequence continues at coordinate 45,944 of JACEEZ010026297.1, read as the reverse complement.
GTTCCAAAAATGGTGCATATGAAGGTATTGCGCCCAATGGGGGCGGAACCTATACCACACACACACAACACACACACACCACACACACAGACACACACACAGACAGACAGACACAACTTTCGCATTATAGTATTACTAGCAGCAAAGCCGCTCCCTCCGGGCGACTTTTTGGCTTAGCTAATTTAAAAAAAACCCCCCACTTTTTAAAAAAAAATTTTTTCCCCCCCCCCAAAAAAAAAAAAAAAAAAAAAAAAACCCAAAAAAAAACCCCAAATAATTTTTTCCCAATTCCGAAAAAAATTTTTTTAAAATTTACGAATGGCTAAAAAAAAAAAAAAAAAAGGGGGGTGGTGTTTTTTGGGTTTTTGGTGGTTTTTTTTTGGGGGGTTTAACAAAAAAACAAAAAAAAAAAAAAAAAAAAAAAAAAAAAAAAAAACGAAAAATTTGCTTTTTTTAAACCTTTTCCCCATTCCCCCCCCCCAAAAAACCCCCCTCCCCCCAACCCCAAATCAAAAAAACCCCCCAAAAACACCCATTATCCCCCAAACCCCACCCCCCCCTCCCCCCCCTTCCCCCTTTCCCCCTTCGGCCCCAACCTCCAACCCCTTTTTTTTCCAAATAGGGTTAGGTGTAAAAAAAAAAAAAAATCCCCACCCTCCAAAATTTTTCAAAACCCCCCTTAAAACCCCCCTTCCAAAAACCCATATAATTCCAAACAACCTTTAACCCCACACACAACACAAAACCACCCAACCAACCCACCAACAAAAACCCAAAATTTTTTGTTTTAATTCTGCCCCCCCCCCTTTTCCGGGCGTTTTTTGGCTGTTTAAAAAAGGGGATTTTTCCTTGGAACCTTTTTGGTCCCCGGAAAAACGGTCCCGGGGGCCCCCAACCCCTAAAAAAAAAAGACCCCCCACCCTTTTTAAAAACCCCCTCCCCCC
>JACEEZ010026297.1:37500-40000 GCA_016584305.1 Chionoecetes opilio | reverse complement strand
TCTCTCTCTCTCCTCTCTTCTCTCCTCCTCTCTTCTCTCTTCTCTCTCTCTTCTTCTCCTCCTTCTTCTTCTCTCTCTTCTCTTCTCTCCTCTCTCCTCTCTTCAGGTAGGTAGATTGGACGGACGCCTCAGTCATATCTCCTTTACCTCTAACGAGATGGATGTAATTAGTTCACAAAAAATAGCTCTTTCTCCTGGCTGTCGAGAGAACATGACCGAGGCCTCTGGAAGAACGAGAGGTAGAAAAAACGTGAGGGAACAAGACTCCTCACTTGTCACACCACCTATCCGTCTATCCTTCTGTCAATCCCTACACGACTGCACTGCAAGAATATTTATCTGTCCGTACACATTCAGAGCGTCTTGACTGTGGTACTGGACAGTTTTTTTTTTCAATGGAACAAACTAAGTCTTTTTTTCTTGGTTTCCACACAACAGAGGAGGGACAAACACGCACTATGTCCAAAGTATATTGGTAGTTTCGTGCGTCATCAGTAAGAGTCAAATATTCATTGACTTTCACGACTTTATTGCAGGACTCCGATATATGTAATCACGAAATATTCCCATCCAAAACTTGCTATATAATTTATGGGTTATTATTTTTCCAATGCATAATCAGTAGTCACACGGCAACGAAAGATTGGATCGACATAATAAGAAAGCTAACACGGCACCGAAGTACAAATAACATAAATGGATTAAGATGAGATGTGTGGATTGAAATAGAAAAGTAATCATATTACAAACTAAATTATGAACCCCCTGGGTTTTAAATTGAAATAAAAATTTTGCCTGGGGACGGGCTTTCGATAAATATTTAAGAATATAAATAAGTATTCCCTATTAAAACAAATTTCTTGATACAGGTACAGCTACAGGGTGAATTTAATGAGATGGAGATTAGATAGAGGAAAAGTTATATTCAAATACATTTTTTTTCAATAGTGTGTGTGTTTGGGGGTGGTGTGTGGTGGTGTGTTGTGTGTGTTGTGTGTGTGTGTGTGTGTGTGTGTGGGTGTTGTGTGTGTGTGTGTGGTGTGTGTGTGTGTGGGTGTGTGGGTGTGTGGTGTGGGGTGTGTGGTGGTGGTGTGTGTGTGTGTGTGTTGTGTGTGTGTGTGGTGTGTGGTGGTGGTTGTTGTGTGTGTGTGTGTGGTGTGTGTGTGGTTGTGTTAGTGTGTGTGTGTGTGTGTGTGTGTGTGTGTGTGTGTGTGTGGGTGTGTTGTGTGTTGTGGGTGTGTGTGTTGTTGTGTGTGTGTGGTTTTGTGTGTGTGTGTGTGTTAGTTGTGTGTGTGTGTGGTGTGTGTGTGTGTGTTTTGTGTGTGTGGTGTGTGTGTGTGTGTGTGTGTGGTGTGTGGTGTGGTGTGTGTTGTGGTGTGTGTGTGTGTGTGTGTGTGTGTGTGTGTGGTGTGTGTGTTGTGGTGTGGTGGGGTGTCTGTGTGGTGTGTGTGGTGTGTGGTGGTGGTTGTGTGTGTGTGTGTGTGTTGTAGTGTGTGTGTGTGGTGGTGGTGTGTGTGTGTGTGTGTGTGTGTGTGGTGTGGTGTTGTGTGTGTGTGTGTGTGTGGTGTGTGTGTTGTGTGTGTGTGTGTGTTATGATCTATAATATATATATATATAATAATGAATAATAATAGTATAAGTAAAGTATATAGTATTATATAACATAGCATAATACTATATATAATATAATATAAATATAAGTAATAGTATTTTAGATATAGTAATATGTAGCTATATATATATATATTATATATTATATATTTATCTGCTATATATTTATTAATATATCTAATATAATATCTTAATATATATAAAATATATATATAAAATATATTTTAGATGATATATACACACACACACATTATACATACACAGTACACAATGTTCGTGATTCTTAACAAGATTTAAGCTCGTCCCTAATGATCACACTCATATTATCTTATATAATCCCTCTTCCCGCGGGGAGCCTAAACACATAAAGAGGCGTCATCAGCGGTGGTTATCAGCTCAGATGAGAAACCAACACAAATCTCCCGTCCTAAAAGATAACCCTTAAAGCTCTTAAATATCCCCAATTATCCAGAACCTGCTACAATATATCTATCAAACCTCACCTGCTCCGGTTAATCAATTAAAACTATGAATCTTTTATAAAAACTGTGCAACTCAACATCTTTTATTAACAGGATGAAAAGCCAAGCAAAAGTCGAAAGAAAATGACCTGAATTCATAACCAGGAGCCACAAAGTCCTGAAGGTGGTGGGAGATATAAATAAAAGGGCATCGCCTGTGTTCAGACCCTCCCGAAGGTAAGTGGTGCGCTGATAGCAACTTAAATCACTGGAGAAATTGTGGGGTCGCTCTCAGAATATGTTCAAGAATACCAATACTAAGCAGCGGTAATAGATGAGTAAAATATGTGAAAAAGGTGAGACGGATGACCACACGATACTTTTTCAGAATAACAGCGACCTCAAGAGGGAAAAAACCGAATATTCCG
>JACEEZ010026297.1:32500-35000 GCA_016584305.1 Chionoecetes opilio | reverse complement strand
ACAATACTATACTACATTATTCAGTATTATTATATTACTATTATATTATACTAAATTATTCAGTATTAGTGAAATGTAACCTAGTTTGAACTTTACCTGAATTACTTGCATCTGACCGATCATCAATGATCGAGTCAGGACGGACGAGGGTTAAGCCTTAGCGTGCATCTGTGTTAAGCCTCAGTTATTAACCCCTTGAGACCCAGAACGTAATTTTCATTGTAATTTGGGTACCATTAGACGATTTCTAGTGAATATAAGCAATATTTTATAGATATGACTTGTTTAGTATCCTTATCGACTAACTTATTTGGTATATTCGGTTACTTTTCGTAATTTTATGGCTCGACAGCATACGATTTTCTATAGCAAAGGAAAGATCTGGGCGTGAAGGGGTTAAGTCTTTAGACGTATGTATGTTGCCACTCGCCTGTAATGACCTCGTTGTGTATAATGCCACGAGCTAACTTCATGTAGGCCTAAACCACGTTACCTTTGACCGATTTCAATAAACGATTATACAACTGTACAACCAACCGTACTTATTCATGTACAACCAAGATTATACAACGAACTTTTCTCCTCTTCGACTCATTCTCGAAAATAAACAATCAGACATACGCTGTACTCCCATCACACAATTACGAGGCTCTCTTATCCTAGAAGAGGTAAATATGGACAATCTTCCCTTAGGTATTCTTTTATTAATATCCTTTGAGCAATAAACTGATATTATTGTGTAGGTAACAATCTGAACGGAAGGGAAATACAATAACGAAAGCTTATTTGTTCCCTCGGCCGCAGGACACGCCAGGGAGGCCATGTACCTCCCGTTATAGGCTGGGTGTAGACTGGGGAGGGAGGGGGGGGGGGCAAAGGGGAATTCATTTCAAAATATGTATCGTGGAACAATAAAGTTTACTCTTCCCTCCCACTACCCCTTCCCACCCCATCCCTGACTCCCCCCCTCCCCCCAACACCACCCTCGCCCCCCCATGCTTCCCCCTTCCCCCCCTGACCTACACGACCCTGCCGCTTATGAAACAAACAGTTGGGGGCAATTTGACTATAGTTTGTTTTTCACTAGACGGTTTTTTTCATACTTATATTTTTTTTACTTATAATTTCTATTTGAGCAATACAATACTACCGCATTTTTTTTAGCTATAGTTTCACCATCTTATTTCGTTTCCTTCATTCGGTATCTTGTACAATAGGTATTTGATGAGACTTCACAAAAGTGATTAAATATATACATATTGTTTTACTTCTGGTATACAAATGTTTGCATGATGCTTCTTAAACGTTTTCAGGCACATACAATCTATCTTGTCTGTCTCTAGTGCTATCTCTCTCTCTCTCTCTCTCTCTCTCTCTCTCTCTCTCTCTCTCTCTCTCTCTCTCTCTCTCTCTCTCTCTCTCTCTCTCTCTCTCTTTCTCCCCCCCACACAGACAACCACCTGCATACCTTAACCAAACCCCACTTCATCATTCCCCTCCTTCTCTATCACCACCACCAACTTGTCCCCCTAAAACGACCTCCACTCGCTTTTATCTCCTATTCCCTGACCGCCCTGACCCTCCCTTGACAGTCTTTATCCTATTACTGTCACTCATCCCACACCTGCGCTGCCCTTGCTCGGTGTGTTCCCTTAAGACCTTTTCCCTGGCACGTCGGAATGCCATGTATTATTCTGTGTATGTCTGCTGGTCTGTATGTACGTGCCAGCCGTTTTATCCATCTCTATAGCACATCATTAAAATTAATTTTATTTGCAGACGATTGCACATTATATAAAAGCCACCCAGACTTACGCGTCTTGATGTCAACAGTCAATGAAGAATTAAATAATGTACACAAATGGATAAGCAGTAATAAATTAACGCTCAATTCTGAAAAATCTAATTACATGATTTTTCACAGAAATAAAACAAAACCACCTAATTTGAGTAAATTAAGAATTAATAACATATAAATAAAAGAAGTTCTAAGTACAAAATTCCTAGGAGTAACTATTGATAATAAAATATCTTGGAATGTGCACATAAAGAACGTAATTAATAAAGTAAATAAAATGAGTGGCATCTTGCAGCTCACACGTCACCAACTTAAGAGGGAGGCACTGCGACATGTCTACCACACTCTAGTTTACCCCAACATTATATATTGTAACGCAGTTTGGGCCAGTGTGCCACCTTCTAATATAAAATCACTCATTATTTCACAAAAAAGAGTAATTAGAACAATTACAGGAAAAAGAAGATATGAACACACTAACAACCTGTTTTTAAATGCCAAATTACTAAAGATAAATGAAATAAATATATATTTCTGTGCTCTTTTTGTCTATAAATGTTTGCATAATTTGATAGAAAATACTTTTTTTCGGATTCGCATTAATGAAAGATACAGACTAAGAGGTGTTGATGTTTTAGAGGTTCCAACGGTACTTTCAAACCAATCACAAACATGTATCGTGTATCACGGCGCGAAAATATG
>JACEEZ010026297.1:22500-27500 GCA_016584305.1 Chionoecetes opilio | reverse complement strand
CTCCACTTCAAGCCTCCTTTCCCTCATTACCTCATTTTTCATGGCGCCGCAGATTATTCATGGAGGCACTCATGACTCACTACACGATTCTAGCATAAATAAACAGCATATCAAAAACATTATAAAAGAACAAGTACTGTATAAACTATGTACCCGAGTGCCCAAATTCCACATTTTTCGTATCCATTTTTAAATATCATCTCTCTCTCTCTCTCTCTCTTTCTCTGTAAGCTCCCAACGAGGCTTACACACTCACCCCAACTTCCGCGATGAAATACGGGAACGCGATATGGACTATAGTTACACATGAAACATATACAAAAAGTAGAAAAGATTGATAGATGTAGGGCAAGCAAAACGCTACAGAGGGTCAGGTTATGGTATGAATTGGCTCAGAGTTGGTTGGCTTCATATATAACGTGTTGAAGCCTCACATATTCAGACCCAATTCTTTTATTCACAGTTTGAAATATTTACCCACACACTAAAGGCTTATTTCCCCTTTTCCAACAGAGCCAAGGACGAATGAAGGGCTCAGGAAGCACGGGGAGGGGAATTATGAGGACAAGGGGATAGCAAAGAAGGAAGATTTGGCGAGGTATTATGATAAAAGACAAATGCAGTGAAGAATAACAAGGGTTTGGGTAGGTTAAGATCACAAGATTCAAAAGCATCTGGAATCACAAATAAGCGGGAGGGAAAAGGAGGTAATGAAGGAAGGGGAAAAGGAGGAGAAAAGGAGAGGAAAAGCGTATCAAAAGGATGCAAGAGGGGATAAAAAGGCAAACAGTGACAGGTAAGGGAAAGGGGAAGAGGGTTAAGAGCATTGAAGTATTGACACGTTGGGGATTAGAAAGAAAAAGAAAACTAGAGCAATGGAATAAAATGGCAGACACACATCGACAAGTTATGGATTGAAGGAGGGTTGGAAGAGGTTGGTAAGTAAGAGGGTTAGTCAAGCAGAGGAGATTGTAGGAAGAGTCACGAACAAGAGGATAGAATATTGAGTTAAGTCGAGAAGGAGGGCTTAACTAAAGGATTAATTGAGGGAGAAGTATTGAAACAGGAAAGGGAAGGTGAGTAAGAACATGCGAGAGAGAGAGAGAGAGAGAGAGAGAGAGAGAGAGAGAGTGTTAAAGAAGCAGGGAAAGGCAGGAAGAGATGGATTGGGCGGCGATTAGTGAATAGGAAAGAGGGAAACAAAGAGATAGAGAATAAAAGGTACAGAGAGGAACAGGGATAGAGAGAAAAGAACAGAATAGGAATAGAAATGGAACACTTAACACAGTGAGACGAGGAGGGAAGTGTGGCAGGCAACGTGGTGAGGGGGGGGTAAGGAAGGAGGGGGGATGGAAACAAGCGACATGGCTGCCAGGGGAGAGGGAAGAGAGGGGGGGGGGCACGCGAGGAGGCTCCCAAGGGAGGGGTTAGAGAGGGGGGGAAGACAAGCGACAGGGTTACCAAGGGGGGACAGATGGGGAAGAAACGACGATGGAAAGGAGAAACAGAAGGTGGCGAGATGGTTGATGAAGGGAAACAGAGGTACAGGAAAGGACACGTGAGAAAATGAAATGGAACAAGAGAGGTGAAGGGAAAGTTAAAGGGTGGTAAGGAGGTGGTTAAAACTATATCAATGATGGGGAGTCTATGGAGAGCGGAGGTGATGGGGAGGTGGGGGTGGTATGCTTGCACTAATGAGGAGGGAGGGAGGGAGGGAGGGTTGGTTCCGCTCACCGCTTCTCGATCATTCTAGTCGGCGGAAGAATTTGTCACCACAGGAGTTGCTTGCACCTGTTTCTAGTTTCACAGTTTGTGGTGATACATATTTTTAGCTATATAGTTCAGAAATTAGCATATAGTTCAGATATTAGCATATAGTTCATGGCGAGGGACTGTGTTTCATATTGCGTTTATTGATGAATGACACGAATGAAATTATACATATATCAATAGAATGTCGTTATACTCACATTATTATATTGGAAACGATAAATTGATGAAAGAATATTTTATTTTAGATATATCAGTGTAAAAAAAGTGTTTTGTGTGTATGAAAGAATGATATTATTATATATACGGTATATATATCAGCGTAAAAAAGTGTGTGTGTGTGTGTGTGTGTGTGGTGTGTGTGTGTGTGTGTGTGTGTGTGTGTGTGTGTACTTAACCCAATTTGCACGTATTTCTGTAATATTCTGAAGCTCATGGCTCTGCGTAACGATGACAGAGTTAAGGTTGTGCCTGAAAGAATTATTAAACACTGGCGGACAAGCGAATAGTTACTGTTTGTCCCCCTTGATCAAGAGGATAGGGGGAGGTGGTAATGAACCAGATTTATCCAGAAATTAGTCTATGAACTCCTGAGCTCTTTAACTGAAGGCGATCACGAGTCCAGCACGTGATGAAGGCCGTGACGAACACACACACACACACATATACACACACACGCACACACATATACACACACGCACACACACACAGGAGGCATAATGGTATAGGGGGTGGAAGGCGGGGGCAGCAACTGAGAGGAGAGCGAGGTTGATTAGCACCGCCGCTTTGAGGGAGAGGAGGGAGGAGGGAGAGGGGTTGATGGTTAAAGGATAGTTTGAAGGAGGGATGTGGGAGGCTCAGAGCAATAGATGTGAGTTAAATAATGAGAGAGAGAGAGAGAGAGAGAGAGAGAGAGAGAGAGAGAGAGAGAGAGAGAGAGAGAGAGAGAGAGAGAGAGAGAGAGAGAGAGAGAGAGAGAGAGAGAGAGAGAGAGAGAAGGAAAAAGAAAGGAAGAAAGAAAGAGAGGGAGAGGGAGTGAAATATATAATCACAAAAAAACACAATGTTGAAACAGTAATCTAACCCCACCGCTATTTTTCTACATTTTAACGTGTCTTACATTACTACACCACTAACCTTACCTTATCTCCGGGTTACAAGTACAAGCAGCCTGTCACGCCGCGCCACACGCAAACACACGCAAACACACACCGAGGTACTCAGTCACCGGAGGACTGACAGTCAGACAGACAGACGCCTCAGTGCCTCCTCCCGCGCCCTGACCACGTGACCAAGTAAGTGCATTCAGGAGCATCCAATTGGCTGAAAATGACGTAACTCGCAGCTCGCCCTGTGATTGGTTAATACTGCCCCGGGTACTGAGGGTTGCCACTTTCCACACACAATACAGGTATACATACAACATACTGTACATACATATTATAAAGTTACAGATTATTGATACAACCGTTATTTGACACTATAAATACGAAGAACTAGTTTGGTGTATATGAGTGAAAAGAATAACGCGCTGAAAATAACTTATAAGGAGAAATAAGAACATTAGAAAATAAGGAAGTTACAAGAGGCTGTGAGACCTACACGTGGTAGTTCCTGCTACTTAACACTACCTACATCCACCTTTCATCACCATCCATGAAATTGTCTAGCCTCCTTTTTAAAACTTTCTTTTGACTCCGCACTAACCTATATACAAACATACATATTATAAAGCTACAGGTTATTGATGCGTGTGTTATTTAACACTCTAAATACGAAGAGTTAGTTGGTATATTGGGAGTGAAAAGAAAAAAAACGTTGAAAATCACTTACAAGGAAAAATGCTTCAGTTTTCTCAGGTTTTCGCGTTTTCTAAGTCTCGCTAATCTGTAGACACCGCATGAGCTAACTATGTAGTTAGCTCATGCGGTGTCTAATATACTGAGTAATAATTCAGTTTCTTCCTCTTATTATGGCTTCCGTTCTACCTCTTATATTGTTTTCACCACAAGTAAATAACGTACCGCTCAGCCTTTCTAAGTTTCGTAATGTTATCAATCAAGTTTCTATTTCGCCAAGACAAGAAAAGTCAAGAATCAAGGCAATAACATCATCACACAGGGTAAATATTTTTCTCTCGAGTTCTGAAGGAATGTAATAAGTGCAACGACGGTAAACAAGCTTCTAATACTACCACAACATTGCAAAGAATCTCTCTCTCTCTCTCTCTCTGTCTGTCTGTCTGTCTGTCTGACTGTCTCTCTCTCTCTCTCTCTAAACAAGTTTCTAATACTACCACATCATTGCAAAGAATCTCTCTCTCTCTCTCTCTCTCTCTCTCTCTCTCTCTCTCTCTCTCTCTCTCTCTCTCTCTCTCTCTCTCTCTCTCCCTCTCTATGTTAATAATTAAAGTCCTGATGAGGCGCGCGGACAACAACAGGAAATGCAAAGGCCTTTGATCATATATAACGATACATGTGCACAAAGGAAAAAATATCATCCCTTGCTGTAAGCTTCACGCGGTCATAAGATTAGCACGACACCAATATGCATAATTAAATTTCCTTAGTCAGCTTACTGTCTTTTTATCTTCGTTTCATCATCAATCCCTCTCCCTTGTGCCCTCCCGCTAGTCGCTGCTTCGTATTTCCTTTCCTAAATCCCCAGGTTTTAACTCAGTAATGATGAAAGTTCTGTTGCGTGTGTATTAATTAATCGCTTCATATCTTTTGATTTTAGTTCTTCTGCCTCTCCATGCACTTCTCTTAGCCAATACTACACCCTTAATTATTACTTTCTCTTCGTCTATTGTTTCTTCATTCACTTCTTTCACTTCTCTCTCCGTTTTAGTCATGACAGACACCTCTCTCTCTCTCTCTGTCTCTCTCTCTCTCTCTCTCTCTCTCTCTCTCTCTCTCTCTCTCTCTCTCTCTCTCTCTCTCTCTCTCTCTCTCTCTCTCTATCTCTCTCTCTCTCTCTCTCTCTCTCTTTCTCTCTCTCTCCTCTCTCGTCTCTCTTACTCATCGACTTCATCTCTCTCCTCTCTCTTCTATCTATCTACCTCTCCGTTTTAATCATGACAGACCTTCATCCCACTCTCTCTCTCTCTACGCTTTAATCATGACAGACCTCTCTCCCTCTCTCTCTCTCTCTCTCTCTCTCTCTCTCTCTCTCTCTCTCTCTCTCTCTCTCTCTCTCTCTCTCTCATAACATACTAAGTAAATTACAGG
>JACEEZ010026297.1:0-17500 GCA_016584305.1 Chionoecetes opilio | reverse complement strand
CAAAGATAACAATGGTACCTGGGACATTGATGGCAGATAAGACAGCATCAAAAGAGACAAAGACAACAATGATACCTGGGACATTGATGGCAGATAAGACAGCATCAAAAGGGACAAAGACAACAATGATACCTGGGACATTGATGGCAGATAAGACAGCATCAAAAGGGACAAAGATAACAATGATACCTGGGACATTGATGGCAGATAAGACAGCATCAAAAGAGACAGATAACAATGATACTTGGGACATTGATGGCAGATAAGACAGCATCAAAAGAGACAGATAACAATGATACCTGGGACATTGATGGCAGATAAGACAGCATCAAAAGAGACAAAGATAACAATGATACCTGGGACATTGATGGCAGATAAGACAGCATCAAAAGGGACAAAGACAACAATGATACCTGGGACATTGATGGCAGATAAGACAGCATCAAAAGAGACAGATAACAATGATACTTGGGACATTGATGGCAGATAAGACAGCATCAAAAGGACAGATAAACAACTGATACCTGGGACATTGATGGCAGATAAGACAGCATCAAAAGAGACAAAGATAACAATGATACCTGGAACATTGATGGCAGATAAGACAGCATCAAAAGGGACAAAGACAACAATGATACCTGGGACATTGATAGCAGATAAGACAGCATCAAAAGGGACAAAGACAACAATGATACCTGGGACATTGATGGCAGATAAGACAGCATCAAAAGGGACAAAGACAACAATGATACCTGGGACATTGATGGCAGATAAGACAGCATCAAAAGAGACAAAGATAACAATGATACCTGAGACATTGATGGCAGATAAGACAGCATCAAAAGGGACAAAGATAACAATGATACCTGGGACATTGATGGCCGATACGAAAACATCAATAGACAAAGATAACAATGATACCTGGGACATTGATGGCAGATAAGACAGCATCAAAAGAGACAAAGATAACAATGATACCTGGGACATTGATGGCAGATACGAAAACATCAATAGGAATTATGGTAAATCAAACACAAGATAAGATAAAAAATAAAGAGATATCAATTTAACCAGAATAAATAGAAAGTTTATTCTCTTATTCTCTATACTATCTTCTTTATAGGGACTGCCAACTAAGCTGCTTATTTGTTACTTTTTCTCTATTTTTTTTGCCCTTGGCCAGCCCTTTTTGATGTAAATAGAATAAAATTAAAATAAGGTAAAAATTTCAACAGCAGTCCCATTACTAACCCAAAACAAATAAACACACATCAAAATGTCCTATACCACTATCCTTGACTAAGACTGAGAGGGTGGACAACATTTCTTATCTTTCTCGTATCTTTCCTATTTTCACACATCAAAAGACCCAGTAGTACACAGCTCCTTCCTCCCCTCGGTAAATAAAAACAATATAGCCTGTGATCACCACGAAAACGAACGAGGTAAGCCAATGTAAGATGCCCGAGTAAAGCAGTAACACAGAAGCCTCGGCGGGAGAAGCGGATCAACACAGCCTGCAAGGAATACCAAATGAGGAGGCGGTGGGAGGCTGTGGGAGGCGAGAGAAGACACCGGAGCGGAAATGTAAATAATGGAGACACTTGTGTTCTGGATTGGATGGAAGTGAGGAAGAGGGAACAGGATGGAGAGAGAGGAAGAAGTGGAAGTGGTTTATCTTAGATGATTTTTAGTTTACGTATTTTGAAGTGCACACATTCTTATTAATGTTAAGCATATATATTATCAGAGAGGTAAGTAATTAAATGAGTCTTGGCATTAGGTTGGACTACAGTTAGCTTTGTGTTTCTTACGTTTCTAATATCGAAATAATGTAATATGTGTGGTCAATAAACTAACTATCTAACTGTGTGTGTGTGTGTGTGTGTGTGTGTGTGTGTGTGTGTGTGTGTGTGTGTGTGTGTGTGTGTGTGTGTGTGTGTGTGTGTGTGTGTGTGTGTGTGTGTGTGTGTGTGTGTGTGTGTGTGTGTGTGTGTGTGTGTGTGTGTTGTGGTGCGTGCGTCGTGCGTGCGTGCGTGCGTGCGTGCGTGCGTGCGTGCGTGCGTGCGTGCGTGCGTGCGTGCGTGCGTGCGTGTGTGTGTGTGTGTGTGTGTGTGTGTGTGTGTGTGTGTGTGTGTGTGTGTGTGTGTGTGTGTGTGTGTGTGTGTGTGTGTGTGTGTGTGATCATTCAGTACTTGATTGCAAAGATTATTAGATTTGTGTCGCGCGTATGATGAAAGATTTAAATGTCCCTGAAAACATTTAAAAAGAAAAGAAAAAAATGTACCAGAAAAGTAAGGCGTGGAAGTTAACGATGCGAAGGAAAATAACATTATAATCATCAGTATACGTACGTAGAAGGACATAAAAATGACATAAAAACTTTCTTATTAAAACTTTTTCCGATACCGTCCCCTCCTCCTCCTCCTCCTCCTCCTCTCTTTACATATCAGGGAAAGTCGGAATTACAAGAAATAATTTGTACTATCATCAAATTAACACTTATTACCAGTTTAACTACCTCTCTTTCCAATCCTCCTTTTCCCACCTTCTCTTCTCTTCCCGATCCTCTCCTTCCCGATTCCTCCTCTCTCTTTACCCACCTCTTCTCTTCCCTATCCTCTCCTTCCCTATCCTCTCCTCTCTCTTTACCTTTTTTATCCCCTTTCCTCCATCCTTTCCCGCGGCTTTTTTACAGCTTCTGCTTAATCGATAGGTTTCAGTCCGCAGGCGAGTCTCTCTGCTAATCCTTAAGCCTCCCTTTCTTCCCTCGGATTGTTGTGCCGAGCTTCTTTTCGCCTTTCTGGTCTTTTCGTCTCCCGCGCCGCATTTTCTCGTCCCTTCTCGGTCCCTCAACGCAATTTCTCGTCCCTTCTCGGACCCTCAACGCAATTTATCGTCCCTTTTAGGTCCCTCAACGCAATTTTTCGTCCCTTCTCGGTCCCTCAACGCTATTTCTCGTCCCTTCTCGGTCCCTCAACGCTATTTCTCGTCCCTCCTCGGACCCTCAACGCAATTTATCGTCCCTTCTAGGTCCCTCAATGCAATTTCTCGTCCCTTCTCGGTCCCTCAACGCTATTTCTCGTCCCTCCTCGGACCCTCAATGCAATTTCTCGTCCCTTCTCGGTCCCTCAACGCAATTTTTCATCCCTTCTCGGTCCCTCAACGCAATTTCTTGTCCCTTCTCGGTCCCTCAACGCAATTTCTCGTCCCTTCTCGGTCCCTCAACGCTATTTCTCGTCCCTCCTCGGACCCTCAATGCAATTTCTCGTCCCTTCTCGGTCCCTCAACGCAATTTTTCATCCCTTCTCGGTCCCTCAACGCAATTTCTCATCCCTTCTCGGACCCTCAATGCAATTTCTCGTCCCTTCTCGGTCCCTCAACGCAATTTTTCATCCCTTCTCGGTCCCTCAAAGCAATTTCTCGTCCCTTCTCGGTCCCTCAACGCAATTTCTCGGACCTTCTCGGTCCCTCAACGCAATTTCTCGTCCCTTCTCGGTCCCTCAACGCAATTTCTCGTCCCTTCTCGGTCCCTCAACGCAATTTCTCGTCCATTTTCGGTCCCTCAACGCAATTTCTCGTCCCTTCTCGGTCCCTCAACGCAATTTCTCGTCCCTTTCCGGTCCCTCAACGCAATTTCTCGTCCCTTCTCGGTCCTTCAACGCAATTTCTCGTCCCTTTCGTCCTTCAACGCAATTTCGTCCTTCCGGTCCTCAACGCAATTTTGTCCCTTCTCGGTCCCTCACGCAATTTCTGTCCCTTCTCGGTCCCTCAACGCATTTCTCGTCCTCCTCGGCCCTCAACGCAATTTCTCGTCCCTTCTCGGTCCCTCAACGCAATTTTTCTCCCTTCTCGGTCCTTCAACGCAATTTCTCGTCCCTTCTCGGTCCCTCAAGCAATTTCTCGTCCCTTCGGTCCCTCAACGCAATTTTTCCTCTTCCCTCCATCGTCCCTTCTCGGTCCCTCAACGCAATTTCTCGCCTTCTCGGTCCTCAACGCATTTCTCGTCCATTTTCGGTCCCTCAACGCAATTTCTCGTCCCTTCTCGGTCCCTCAACGCAATTTTCGTCCTTTCGGTCCCTCAACGCAATTCTCGTCCCTTCTCGGTCCCTCAACGCAATTTATCGTCCTTCTCGTCCCTCAACGCAATTTCTCGTCCCTTCTCGTCCCTCAACGCAATTTTCGTCCTTTTCGGTCCTCAACGCAATTTCTCGTCCTTTCGGTCCTCAACGCAATTTTCGTCTTCCGATCCCTCAACGCAATTTTCGTCCCTTTCCGAACCTCAACGCAATTTTCGTCCATTTTCGGTCCCTCAACGCAATTTTTCGTCTCTCTCGTCCCTCAACGCATTTCTCGTCCCTTCTCGGTCCTCAACGCAATTTTCGTCCCTTTCGGTCCTCAACGCAATTCTCGTCCCTTCTCGTCCTCAACGCATTTTCGTCCCTTTTCGTCCCTCAACGCAATTTCTCGTCCTTCTCGGTCCTTCAACGCAATTTTCGTCCCTTTCGGTCCTCAACGCAATTTCTCGTCCCTTTTCGGTCCTCAACGCAATTTCTCGTCCTTTTCGGTCCCTCAACGCATTTTCGTCCCTTCTCGGTCCTCACGCAATTTCTGTCCTTTCGTCCTCAACGCAATTTTCGTCCCTTTCGGTCCTTCAACGCAATTTCTCGTCCCTTTCGGTCCCTCAACGCAATTTCTCGTCCCTTCTCGGTCCTCAACGACATTTTGTCCCTCTCGGTCCCTCAAGCAATTTTCGTCCCTTCTCGTCCCTCAACGCAATTTCTCGTCCCTTCTCGGTCCTCAACGCAATTTCTCGTCATTTCGTCCTCAACGCAATTTCTCGTCCCTTCTCGGTCCTCAACGCAATTTCTCGTCATTTCGGTCCCCAACGCAATTTCTCGTCCTTTTCGGTCCCTCAACGCAATTTCTCGTCCCTTCTCGGTCCCTCAACGCAATTCTCGTCTTTCCGGTCCCTCAAAGCAATTTCTCGTCCCTTCTCGGTCCTTCAACGCAATTTCTCGTCCCTTTTCGGTCCTTCAACGCAATTTCTCGTCCCTTCTCGGTCCCTCAACGCAATTTATCGTCCCTTCTCGGTCCCTCACCGCAATTTCTTGTCCCTTCTCGGTCCCTCAACGCATTTTCTCGTCCCTCCTCGGTCCCTCAACGCATTCCGCCTTCTCGTCCCTCAACGTAATTCTCGTCCCTTCTCGGTCCTTCAACGCATTCTCGTCCCTTTCGGTCCCTCAACGCAATTCTCGTCCTTTCGTCCCTCAACGCAAGTTCTCTTCCTCCTCGTCCCTTTCAGCCTCAACGCAATTTCGTCCTTCTCGGTCCTTCAACGCAATTCTCGTCCATTCGTCCTCACGCATTTATCGTCCCTTCCGGTCCTCACGCAATTTATCGTCCTTTCGGTCCCTCAACGCAATTTATCGTCCTTCTCGGTCCCTCAACGCAATTTATCGTCCCTTCTCGGTCCCTCAACGCAATTTATCGTCCCTTCTCAGTCCCTCAACGCAATTTATCGTCCCTTTTCGGTCCTTCAACGCAATTTCTCGTCCCTTCTCGGTCCTTCAACGCAATTTCTCGTCCATTTTCGGTCCCTCAACGCAATTTATCGTCCCTTCTCGAACCCTCAACGCAATTTTTCGTCCATGTTCGGTCCCTCAACGCAATTTCTAGTCCCTTCTCCGTCCCTCAACGCTATTTCTCGTCCCTTCTCGGTCCTTCAACGCTATTTTTCGTCCCTTCTCGGTCCCTCAACGCAACTTCTCGTCCCTTCTCCGTCCCTCAACGCTATTTTTCGTCCCTTCTCGATCCCTCAACGCAATTTCTCGTTCATTTTCGGTCCCTCAACGCAAATTTTCGTCCCTTTTCGGTCCTTCAACGCAATTTCTCGTCCCTTTTCGGTCCTTCAACGCAATTTCTCGTCCCTTTTCGGTCCCTCAACGCATTTGCTTTCGTCCCTCCCTTCTCCTTTTCGGCCCTCAACGCAATTTCTCGTCCCTTTTCGGTCCTTCAACGCAATTTCTCGTCCCTTTTCGGTCCCTCAACGCTATTTCTCGTCCCTTCTCGGTACCTCAACGAGATTTCTTGTTCATTTTCGGTCCCTCAAAGCAATTTTTCGTCCCTTCTCGGTCCCTCAACGCAATTTCTCGTCCTTCTCGGTCCCTCAACGCAATTTCTCGTTCATTTTCGATCCTCAACGCTATTTCTCGTCCCTTCTCGGTCCCTCAACGCAATTTCTCGTTCATTTTCGATCCCCAACGCAATTTCTCGTCCCTTTTCGGTCCCTCACCGCAATTTCTCGTCCATCCATGGTCCCTCAACGCTATTTCTCGTCCGTCCTCGGACACGCTCTGTGCTTTAACGTCCCTCTCTGCGCTATATACTCGAGGTCACCGTCTCACTCCTAGTTTTATTATTTTTCCCGTCCATCATAACACCTCACTCGACCGCTTTCTCAATCCTCTCCAGTATCTCTGGACGTCACCCCTGTTTTTCTTTCCTCTCTATCTCACGACTCTCATCCTCTCTCTCTCTAGTCATCTCTCTCTCTCTCTCTCTCTCTCTCTCTCTCTCTCTCTCTCTCTCTCTCTCTCTCTCTCTCTTCTCCTCTCTCTCTCATTCCTCTCTCTCTCTCTCTCTCTCTCTCTCTCTCTCTCTCTCTCTCTCTCTCTCTCTCTCTCTCTCTCTCTCTCTCTCTCTCTCTCTCTCTCTCTCTCTCTCTCTCTCTCTCTCTCTCTCTCTCTCTCTCTCTCTCTCTCTCTCTCTCTCTCTCGAGGCGGCTGATTACATAAGTGAGAAAAGAAACTTCGTCTTCTTCCCCTCTGCTCACTTCTCTCTCTTTCCTTTCCAATCACACTCTCATTTATCTGTGTGATCAGAAAGGCGCCTCATGAAAGGCTACCCTCAGCCACAACAGTCCAGTCGGGACGTGCATGATAGGGAATCGATCGTTAGATTGTGGGTTTGTCATAAGAGCAACACCATTCCCAGGCATCTATTGACTGCGAGAGAGAGAGAATGAGAAAGAGAGTGTGTGTGTGCAAAGAGAGAGAGAGAGAGAGAGAGAGAGAGAGAGAGAGAGAGAGAGAGAGGAGAGAGAGAGAGAGAGAGAGAGAGAGAGAGGAGAGAGAGAGAGAGGGAGAGAGAGAGAGAGAGAGGAGAGAGAGAGAGAGAGAGAGAGAGAGAGAGAGAGAGAGAGAGAGAGAGAGAGAGAGAGAGAGAGAGAGAGCAAAGGGGGATGAAAATGTTTTGTGTCTGACTTTAACATCAGAAATTTTTGACGTTAAATGATATTTTCTTTTTTTCGTAACACTGGACATACGAGCCATTTGTCAAAAAAGTTTTAGTGACAAGGGAAACGTTTAATGAGGGGAATGAGGGGGGGGAGTTCTGGGAACTGGGGAAGGGACTCTGTGGGGAGTGTGGAATGTTGAGGGGGGAGGGGGGGGTAAACTGGAATTACACTGGAATAAGCTATAGGATGGAACAGATAATCCATGAATTGAATTGGAAAATAATGGTAAATAGATTTGGGTTGGATTAAGGTGGATACAGTTACAACAACGACCACAACAGTGACAAAAGATGACAACAACAATGACTAATGATTACTGATTGGTGTTGTCGTTGATGTTTTACTTCAATACACCATCAACACCACAACCACCACCACCACCAACAAAAACAATAACAACAACAAATTATTACGAAGTCGACGAAAGCAACAGCCGTGATGATGATGATGATGATGACATAAATAATAATTGTAGCGTGAGAAAGCTGCACCTTCATCCATCATTAGTCTCTCTCTCTCTCTCCTCTCTCTCTTATCTCTCTCATCGTCTCTCTTCTCTGCTCTCTCTCTCTCTCTCTCTCTCTCTCTCTCTCTCTCTCTCTCTCTCTCTCTCTCTCTCTCTCTCTCTCTCTCACTGTCAGACTCACATTAACCCCAAGACATATGTTTCCTCTCTTTCCTCTTACCATCATATTCTTCGCTGTCTATCTAAATTCCCTTAATTTTTCTTCCATCTTCACCCTCCATTTCCTCCTCCTCCTCCTCCTCCTCCTCCTCCTCCTCCTCCTCCTCCTCCTCTCCTTTTCGCTCAGACTAAAGAAGTGTTGGCCAATCTTACTATAATAATTTGATTCGTCTCTCTCTCTCTCTCTCTCTCTCTCTCTCTCTCTCTCTCTCTCTCTCTCTCTCTCTCTCTCTCTCTCTCTCTCTCTCTCTCTCTCTCTCTCTCTCTCTCTCTCTCTCTGATTTACCCCTTGTCCTCTATGCACCTCTTTATTAATTAACTAGGCCTTCCTTGATTAAATTTTCGTCCACTCATCCAGACCTCCTTATGTCGGCACCGCTCTAGATTACCCCGAGTCTCCTCCTTCTCCCCCTCTTCACACGGTTATTAACTTTAGTAATCATTAGCCTCGTTTCCTCCATCCTCTGGCATCCTCTGAGCACTTACCTCGATTATTTATGACCGCTATTCTTTACACCAATATATTTAATACATGCGATCTCGTGAAAAATCGACGATATTTCATAATGAGAAGTGAATCCTTTATCTGAATTTGACATCGAGCTTTTGGGCCGTGTCGTGGCTGTAAGAAATCTAGGTTTTCCGCTCACTTTGGTCGTAATTATACCTTTGCGAAGATAAAAACCTCGCCATTGCACCTGATTGAACCGCAAATATCACGCCGAAATGTGGAACGACCCGGCCAGAACGCAGGACCCTATGACTAAGTGACTTTCACGAGGGTACAGAAAATCCTTCGGCGTTCTCTGGAAATTTGTTTGCTATAATTTTAATTTCCTTATTTACTATTATCGATGAGAATATCTGTAAATTTTCAGGAATTGGAATGTTTTCTACGAATTTACAGTATCAAAGTCGTGTACTTAATTAAGTAATACAGTTATCCGAGCAACGTGCACATGACACACACACACACACACACACACACACACACACACACACACACACACACACACACACACACACACACACACACACACACACACACACACACACGGTTTGTTTGCGGTATTAGTAAAAAATTTACTGCAATAAAAATAAAGCCCCAAGAATTCACTACACGCCCACCACACATCACCCTTCCCGCCCACTCTTAAGGAACTAACTGTCCACGAAGAAAAAAGCACGCGCTATATCTCCTGTTCCCATCCCCCTCGTTCTCCCCTAACAAAAATAGACGGAAACCGAGCACAAACCTGGAGGGGATACATGCCAGATGACAACTTTGCGATCATTTTTATCCGAGTTTGTCCTGAGGTGGAGACGAGATGAGGAAATGGGAGAGGAAAGGGAAGTGGAGGAGAAAAATGAGGAAATGAGAGAGAAAAATGAACGGCGTAGAAAATTGCCCATGGGAGATGAGGAGGGCGTGGCGTAGTAGAGGAAAATGGGGAGGAGGCGGAAGAGGAAAAAGAGAAAAAGGAGGATGAAGAGGGAGAGGAGTACAGGTGGAATAGAATGAATGGTGGAGGAGAGGAAGATGAAGTGGAGAGGACGGTATAGAGGGCCAAGTGGAAGAGAGAGGAGGAAAGAGGAGAAAGAGGAAATGGAAGAGGAAGAGGAGAAGGGAGAGAGGGGAATACAGGTGGATTAAAATGGATGGTGGAGGAAGACGGAGTGGAGAGGGTGGTATAGAGGGTCAGGTGAGAGAGAGAGAGAGAGAGAGAGAGAGAAGAGAGAGAGAGAGAGAGAGAGAGAGAGAGAGAGAGAGAGAGAGAGAGAGAGAGAAAGAGAGAGAGAGAAGGGAGGGAGGTGAAGGAGAGTGAGGGACGACCCGCCTGAAGGAGACGGACTCGGCCCCGTGGGTGATAAACGACCTTCCGTGTCCCGGTCGACTGGAGGCATAAATCACAGCTGCCATCACTCACGCCGGCGCCCCACAGATGGCGGTGCCGTGTCCCCCGAGTCGCTGCCACTACCGCCACGAACTCGCACACATGGCACGTGTCTTCAGCCACAAATGAGACGCACAGGTGGTTCTGCGCGCCGGCCCGACCTCTACTTGTCTCACGTAAACCTCATAAGGGACTTGAGTGGCGGCGTTGGGAGTGGTGGTGGTGGGAGTGGCTCAGAGGAGAATATGGGCTCAATGCAGCAAAGTGACGAGGGGAAAGGGAGGCAGGAGGCAGGAGGCAGGAGGCAGGAGGCACCACAGAAAGGAGGAACAGGAAGATGAAGAAGCGAGGGCCGTGGTTGCAGAGAGAGGAGAGTGAGGTAATAACAGTATGCTTAGCGGATGGGTACCAGCAAAGGAAGGGAAAGGACATAAGTGGAGTAAAGGAGAAGAGGAAGATACACAAAACGAAAGAGAAAATAGAGAATAGTAAAGGAAAGTAGAACTAATTGAGGATAATGCTAGAAATGAGAGAAGAAGAGGGAGGAGAGGATGAAGGGGAAGAGGGAAAATAGAACATGTGAGAATGCTAAGTAAGAGAAGGAGGGAGGAGAGACTCCGAGAGAGGAGGAGAGGAGGAGGAAGAAGAGGCAGAGGAAAAGAGAAGGGAAAAAGAGGAGGAGGAAAAGGGGAAGGAGAGGAGATAAAACAGGAGAAAAGAGAAAGAATAAGAAAAGACAGAGGAAATGAGAAGGAAACGAAAGAGGAAAAGAGGAAAGAAAGGAGAGAAGAGAGAAGAGATAAAAGGAGGGTAGATAAAAAAACGGAAGAGGAATTTACATACAAGAAAACAAAAACAAGAAGTGAAGAAAATATGGAGACACTAAGGAAGAAAAAAATCAATAGGAGGAGGAGGAGGAGGAGGAGGAGGAGGAGGAGGGTAAACGAGAAGGAGCGACGTTCTTACCTATGAATATAAGAGAAGGTAAACCGACCTGATCACTTACCTTCGGGTCATTTCCTTACATCGTAGGTCTTAGTTTCCTCTTCATCTCCGTTCGGGTAGTGATTCTAATAGTGTCCCTCGGTGGGTGGGCGAGGGGGTGGGGTGGGGGGGTCGGGGGGGGCTGGGGGGTCTTCGGGTCCTCGGGTCTCTGTGGGGAGGCAGAAGAACATGACGTTACCGATGGGAGGCGCCACCGTTTTATCGTGTGTTTAACAGTGCTATTTCCTGAGTGTGATCATTATTCCACGCGTTGCTGAGGCGAGTGACAGGTCTTCCCTCTCTTGTGACGGATTTACAGTCTCGGAGAGCATTGGATCGAGGGCTGGGAACACAAACTATCCACGGAGGAGAGATAGGGAGAGAGGAGAGGAAGAGAGAGAGAGAGAGAGAGAGAGAGAGGAGAGGGAGAGAGAGAGAGAAGAGGGGGGAGAGAGGAGAGAGAAGAGGAGAGAGAGAGAGAGAGAGAGAGAGAGAGAGAGAGGGGGAAAAGAGAGAGAGAGAGAGAGAGAGAAGAGAGAGAGAGAGAGAAAGGAAAAAAGAAGAGAAGATAAAGGGGAAAAAAAAAACAAAAAAAAACAAGAAAAGGGGGAAAAAAAAAACACAAAAAAAAAAAAAAAGAGAAAGAGAAAAGAGAGAGAGAGAGAAGAGAGAAGAGAGAGAGAGAGAGAGAGAGAGAGGAGAGAGGAGGAGGGTGAGAAAGGAAGGGGGAAAAGGAGAGGGAGAAGATGGGGGCTGAACCCGTTGGGAATGGAAAAACCCCCCCTCTGGCATGGGTAAATTAAAATTCCTTTTTAAATTTAAAGGTCCCCGACCCCCCGGGGTAAACTATTTCCAAACTTACGGGGGGATGAGGGAAGTAAATCGAGGTCAAGAGTCAAAGAGGAGAAAGAGCGGGGGTTGGGGTTTTTTTAAAAAAGGGAAAAAAAAGGAAAATTTTTGGGGCCCTATATAAGAGAACAAAGCCTTTATTAATTTTTAGCGCCATGGGGGTTCAATTTCTTCGGGTGCCCGTGTGTGTGGTGTGTGTGTGTGTGTGGTGTGTGTGTGTGGGTGTGTGGGTGGGTGGGGTGTGGGTTGGTGTGTGGTGTGTGTGTGTGTGTGTGTGTGTGTGTGTTGTGTGTGTGTGTGTGTTTTGTTTTGAGGGAATTCTATTTATTATTATTATTTACGATAATACAAGTTTTGATTTTGTGCTCATAATGTTTTACAGGTAAGTTTTGCGTATGGAGAGTGTGTGTTTATATAGTGCGTGCGTGCGTGCGTGCGTGCGTTCGTGTGTGCGTGCGTGCGTGTGGTGTTTTGTGTGTGGGGTGTGTGTGTTTGTGTGTGTGTGTGTGTGTGTGTGTGTGTGTGTGTGTGTGTAAACGCTGTGGTGTTTCCCATGTATACCTTGTCACATCTTGTCCCGCATCCCTCGTGGCACATGTAACCTTGGGTAATTATTATCATCGTCGTGCAGCAGACGCGAACCACAGCGCCGGTGTCGTTGTGAAGACTAACACACGTGATGCACCGACCAAATATTTCCTGGTAAAATTACTAGACTCGGACTAACAAGGGTCGAGGCTGTAAATTGAGAGCCGCTGTGTTGGCAGAAGGGCGGTTAGGATGGCAGAGGGTCGGCCGGGGAGAGGGGAACAGGGGGGACAGGAGGCGGGGGATAGAGAAAGCGGGGGTTAGAAGGGAGAGGGGAAGGGGGTGGACACGAGGCGAGGGATAGAGGGGAGGCGGGGGATAGAGGGGAGACAGGGGGGATGATAAGGGCAGTCAGGCTGACATAAAGTGGGTAACAAGCGGGTGACACACACAAGGGGTGACATGGGAGACAGAAGTGACAGGCTAAACAAACGGGAACACCGAGTGAGGCGAGATGATGAGACGACAGGAAAAAAGCAGGCAAGCGACCCACGTATATATAGTTGGCATTCAGATTATATAAGATATAATTAATACACTTACATAAGAAAACAGGCGCTATCGTCCTTTAATTAACCCCAAAACACACACTAAAACACCCATAGAAATTTAAGAGAATTTACCTTTAGAAATAGAAATAGAAGAAATACCTTTATAAATAGAAGAGAATTTACTTTTAGAAATAGAAATAGAAGAAATACCTTTAGAAATAAAAATAGAAGAAATATCTTTAGAAATAGAAGATCATTTATCTTTAGAAATAGAAACCGAAGAAATATTTTTAGAAATAGAAGATCATTTACCTTTAGAAACAGAAATAGAAGAAATACCTTTAGAAATAGAAGATAATTTACCTTTAGAAATAGAAATAGAAGAAATACCTTTAGAAATAGAAGATCATTTACCTTTAGAAATAGAATAGAATTTACCTTTATGAAATATATCTTTAGAAATATAAATAGAAGAAATATCTTTAGAAAAAGAAGATAATTACCTTTCCTTCTCCTCTAAAAATGACCATAAAGAGAATAAAACACTTCCCCTGCTATCCCCTTCCCCCCATCACAAAATCAGGGACGACCTTGGCTGCGTCTTCTACATTACAATACCATTTCTGACTCCCTCTTGGTGGCGCCTCGTAAGAAATCTGTCCCGACTCGCTCCCTCGATCTCTTACATTGGTTTATATCTGTCATTTCCGTCCCTGCGATGCATTTCATTTCCTCTGAGTCCACGTGAAAATGTCCCGCGCGGGTCTTTATGATCGTCACTGGCCAGTTTGGTAGAGTCCGCTTACGCTGCCTATTTTTGTTATGACCCTCTGGATGCGCTGGTGGCGGCGGCGTATGAATAACCACAGTATGTTATGTTAATTAGTAGTAGATAATAGCGTTTGTCCCATATATAGGTGCGCCAAAATCTCTTTCCAAAAGCCATAATCTCTCTCTCTCTCTCTCTCTCTCTCTCTCTCTCTCTCTCTCTCTCTCTCTCTCTCTCTCTCTCTCTCTCTCTCTCTCTCTCTCTCTCTCTCTCTCTCTGTAATTTTTCCCCCTGATGACAATAACGAGGCTAAGAACGAAACCTGGAATGGTGTGAGCACCTACAAATCTCCCTTCCTTCCCCCCCTCCTCCCCCCCTCTCTCTCTCTCTCTCTCTCTTCTCTCTCTCTCTCTCTCTCTCTCTCCTCTCTCTCTCTCTCTCTCTCCTCTCTCTCTCTCTCTCTCTCTGTAATTTTTCCCCTGATGACAATAACGAGGCTAAGAACGAAACCTGGAATGGTGTGAGCACCTACAAATCTCCCTTCCTTCCCCCCCTCCCCCCTCTCTCTCTCTCTCTCTCTCTCTCTCTCTCTTCTCTCTCTCTCTCTCTCTCTCTCTCTCTCTCCTCTCTCTCTCTCTCTCTCTCCTCTCTCTCTCTCTCTGTAATTTTTCCCCCTGATGACAATAACGAGGCTAAGAACGAAACCTGGAATGGTGTGAGCACCTACAAATCTCCTTCCTTCCCCCCCTCCCGCCCCTCTCTCTCTCTCTCTCTCTCTTCTCTCTCTTCTCTCTCTCTCTCTCTCTCTCTCTCTTCTCTCTCTCTCCTCTCTCTCTCTCTCTCTCTCTCTCTCTCTCTCTCTCTCTCTCTCTCTCTCTCTCTCTCTCTCTCTCTCTCTCACCATCGTAGCATGCTAAGGGTTTAATATATTCACGTTCAGGGGGGGGGGGGGGGGGACGGCTCCTTGTCTCCGGCGGCTCGCTATAACATACTAAAGATCACAGAGGAGGCAAGTCCCGGGGATGCTCGTACCCATCTACAACATAAACACTTTACTGAGCTGCAAGAGACAAATCACCTCCGAGCTGTTTACTGCATACTTCTAAGGAATACAGAGCTGAAGAAAATAATGAAAATATTGTACCTCAGTTACTAAGAGAATTTACCTTATGAAATAAAAATAGAAGAAACACCTTTAAAAATAGAAGAGAATTTACCTTTAGAAATCGAAATAGAAGAAATACCTATGGAAATAGAAGATATTTAACTTTTAGAAATCGAAATAGAAGAAATACCTTTAGAAATAGAAGAGAATTTACCTTTAGAAATAGAAATAGAAGAAATACCTTTAGAAATAGAAGAGAATTTACCTTTAGAAATAGAAATAGAAGAAATACCTTTAGAAATAGAAGAGAATTTACCTTTAGAAATCGAAATAGAAGAAATACCTTTTGTTAATACATGTATACGTGTCAATAATGAGCAGTTATCAGAGTGTTCAATGCAAACAGGAGCAAGAAACATGAGGGTTAACGCACGCTATTATGCGCTCCAATAATTATCTGAAAAAAAAAGTATTACAGTAGAGAACTTATTTTTTCTCTTCTACTTGTTTTTGTTATTTTTTTCATCAGCCGCGTGTAATGAGGCGCCGGGTGGACGGTGATCCTAGGTGCAACGACCCTTTTCAAGTAAATATCTCGCTTTTCTATTTATATTGTAAAGGAAATTACTCTTTATCTTATGCATTCTAGAGTAACAGGGTCATTTATTGTCGCTGGAATGAATAAGCAGCTATTACGTTCATCCGCCACAGACTCAAGGCTTATGTTTACCCCACTTTCTTTATTACCTTACTGGCTTCTTTATATGAATTGGCAACTAAGCGGATTTTTGTTAGCTCTTTTTTTTTTCTCTTGGCCAGCCCTTTGTGATGTAAAAAAATATGTGACGGAGATGAGCACCGAGGCCAGGCGTAGCTTAGCGTATGTCCACTATATTAAACGTGTGTCGTAATCAAGAAACGTTTCCTGCACAGTCCAAAGGCATCAACACCACGCGTGTATACAGAGGTGTGCAGCGCTTCTGGAGGATTATCTGGCTTATTAGAACAAAAGACAAGGAACGTTCTCAGAGGCTCGTGGCTGTAGCAGGGTGAGAGATCCTTCCGAGAACTATAGGGAATTGAAAAGGCGTCCAAATATAGGCTTCCACGATAGCAAGGCGGCTGGTATATGTTAAGTGACGTGCCTTCTTGTAAAGCTTTCATATATATGGGGAGAAGATACAAAGGAATATTAAGGAATAAAAAGGAAGAACAGACAGCAACAGCCCTACTGGCCCAATCGAGGCTGCCTGTGTGACTACTTTCTAAGTTTCTATACCATTATAGATTCTATGTGTTAGAGATAAAATAATAGCAAAGTTGAAGGCTAGATAATGAAAGTGATGATGGTAGTGATGGCGGTGGTGGTGATGAAAAAATAGTGTAAAATAGTGATGTGATGTCGGTCTAGAAAAGTCCACTTCGTTACTCTGTTATTCTTGACCTGCCGGGCAAGCACTCGATACAACAGTCATATTGGTTCGTACCGAGATAAAAGAGCGAGCGAGTCCTTGACACTTCTCTCCCTCACAACACTCGCGGCGATCCAGGAGATGAGACTTGAGAGAAGGAACAACACGAGGTTCTGATCACCTGACAAACACTTCATCCTCTTCCCCACCCCACCACCTACCTAATCCTCCTCTTTGTTAACACGCACCACAAGAGAAGAGAGGGGAATCATGGGGAAAGAAGACAACCTGTTTGGCGTAACCTTCGTGACTGAGGAAGACAGCCAACCCGAAGGACTGAGGAATGACGAAGAACTGAAGAATGACGAAGAACTGAAGAATGACGAAGAACTGAAGAATGACAAAGAACTGAAGAATGACGAAGAACTGAAGAATGACGAAGAACTGAAGAATGACTAAGAACTGCAAAATGACGAAGAACTGAAGAATGAAGAAGAACTGAGGAATGACGAGGAACTGAAGAATGACGAAGAACTGAGGAATGACGAGGAACTGAGGGCCGAGGAACTAAGGACTTGAGACGAATGGCTGAAGGAGGATTTTACGCAATGACATTTTGAGACATGATTGAAGTAAGAATAAGACGGAGAAATTGAAAAAAGGGGTAAGATGCAACATGAAATCAATCAGACGGAAGATGTGGGAGATGCTAAGGCAAAGAAGGAGTAAGACGAGGAGGATGAGGAAGACGAGGAGGATGAGCATGAGGATGAGGAGGAATAAAAAGGAATACAAAGGAAACACAAACAGCAACAGACCGATAGGTCCTTACAAGGCTGTTTGCTTTAACTACACTACACTAACTAGATAATAAGAGAGAAAGGATAGGAAGTAGAAGGCTCCTCCCCACCCACCCATCCCTCCAGCCGAAGCTGGCCGGAAAAGAAGTGATACCATGCAATATAGAAAAACTGCATGGAATTTGTGAGGAAAGTTGAAAGCTGTAATCTATGGCAACTACTACTAGTTTGTGGGGGTAGGTTTAGGCTTGATAGATAGGTCATGTTATGTGTGTTTTGTAAAAGGTGTTGAACACAGTGTGGAGGTTCAAGGGTGGAGCGGCAGCCTTGCGTGGCGCTTTTTTGGGAGGCAGCAGTCAATCAGGCCCCAGCTCCGTTCAATCCACTGCGGATTGTGTACTTTCCATATAGGACCCGCCGTTTCACTCAATGCCTCCTGCGCAGTGGACCCTGGTACCTTAAATCAAGATGGTGGTCACTAACTGTCAGGACCCTAACTGAACCACAGCCCGTCACAGTGAGAGTAGTGTGGTAACCGAACGGGTATCTGTGTGTGTTATGAGGCTAATGTAGTGTTGGTGTAGGCCCCCGGGAAATTCAAGTGTGGATTTTTTTGGAGTGC
>JACEEZ010026295.1:22500-26475 GCA_016584305.1 Chionoecetes opilio | reverse complement strand
TTTTTTTGGGGTTTTTCCTTTTTTCTTAAGAGTGTCTTTTCCTTTAGTGATAAAGTTTATGATTTTGCCGTAGCTGTCATTTTGCTGTATCGCGATTTCGGGTCATGAATCCCTTCTTCAGCAGTGTAGAAAAGATGTTTTCTCCTCAGATGTAGATTTGAGCATGATTGAGGTGCAGCGTGAGGCGCTATTTAAGGAGAAGTCTGGCGGCCTCGCGTGTGAGTGAGCGACGCTGATTGTTGATAGGACATCCAGAAACGGCATTGATTTGTCTGATATTAGAAGATATATTAGAAGAGCTCTCACACACTGTAGTACATGGCAACTCGTGCACAAAGAAATCGAGCGATCTACTCAAGTCCTCATCAACAATGGCTTTAGTGAAAGAGACATCAACCGTCAGACTAAGAAAATTATGGAGAGCTGGTGCAATCCTAACCCCAAAAAAGGAAAAGAGCCTAGACATAACTATTTTTAACTACCGGGCTTTCTTCTCCACCCTTACCAGTAAGAAGAAAGAATATCACAAATCGTCAACGTAATGTAAAACCTACAGACCCAGAGAGAAAGAATAAAACTACAAATATATTACAAGAACAAGAAAACCAGCAACCTCCTTCTCCGAAACAGCCCAAGCCAGACGAAAGAGACAACCCAGAACTCCCATGTCGTATATAGGATCACGTGCAAACGAGGAAACTGTGAAGTCCTCCCCTCCTCCTACATCGGCAGGACGACAACGAAGCTGTCTCGACGTCTTATTTGCCACTTAACTTCCGGAGCCCCAAAAATTCACCTACTAGAAAAACATGCATCACCATCACAAGAAAATGTTCAGAAGAAAATATAGAAATGGTCGACATGTGCGCAGATGTACGGCGACTTCCAATTTTAGAAGCACTGTACATAAAAGATATCAATCCCAAGCTTAACGTACAAGCATACGACCTACAAGCTCTCCCAAGCATGAGAAGAATAACGGGTAGCGATATCCAGCCCGTAGAGACGCAAAGCAAGGAGGAGCAGAAGTCATCAACCAATCAGGGGCCACATTCAGAGACGCTAACGTCCATGCTTCACGACCTAGCGACTGCCATCAGCTGTTTTGGTATTCAGCGTGCAGATTGAGGACGTACTTAAAGACAAAATACGGCGATTACCTAAGGGGTGGTGTAGAGGACGCAAAATACATAGATATACTCATAATTTGAGCATATATGATGTTTTCTGACTCAAGAACTGAACAGGGCAAGTATACAAATGAAATTAGGCCATATAACAATTCCATTATGATGCGTTGGCTCGTGGTGAGTTGTTTTGGGGTGATGGGCCGAGTGGTGAACGGCGGCAACTCACCCGAGGCCACCTCGTGTCACCACACCGGCGGGTAGCTGCCACAAACCACCAGACGCACGGCTCCGCATCAGACTGAAAGTATAATGGCTCCCTTTTCCTTAATAAAAACCCAAGCCCTTGTCCAAGCCTTGATGGGTACCGGGTGTTAGCCGGGGGTTTGTGACCCGCCTCCCCGGGTGTTGCTTCCCCCAAATGGCAGGAAGACCAGCTACGAATAGAGAGATTATCAAGCGAAAAAGATCACCCATAGTAACCATGTACCGCACTGCCATATCTCGTACTTGAATGCCCACGAGACTCCGGGTGTAGAAATAGAGGGAGTTAGTTAAGCTAACCACCGTGGCCTTTAACTCTCTCTGAATGTCTGCCCAGCGTCGCCCACTCACACGCGAGGCCGCCAGACTTCTCCTTAAGTAGCGCCTGACGCTGACATCTAAATCATGCTCACCTCTACATCTGAGGAGAAAACATCTGTCTACGCTGCTGAAGAAGTGTTCATGACCCGAAATCGCGATAGAGCAAAATGACCAGCTACGGCGAAGTCATAATCTTGATCACTAAAGAGAATAAGACACTTAAGACAAGGAGAAATATCTCGAAAAAGATAATAAACGCTGAACTAGCTATCACTTTTAATGATATATATATATATATATATATATATATATATATATATATATTATATATATATAATATATATATATATATATATATATATATATATATATATATATATATATATATATATATATATATATATATATATATATATATATATATATATATAATATATATATATATATATATATATATATATATAGATATATATATATATATATATATATATATATATATATATATATATATTATATATATATATATATATATATATATATATATATATATATATATATATATATATATATATATATATATATATATATATATATATTTATAGATATATAGATCGATAGATAGATGGGTAGATATAGATAGATAGATGGGTAGATAGATATAGATATAGATAGATAGATATAGATATAGATAGATAGATAGAAAGATTTATACATATGTATATTAACAGAATGAAGTGAAGGAATACACTTACACAAGTTGGCTGTGATGGTGTTGGAGGTGTTGCCTGGCCCAAGAGACCTGTGTGGGCAGCACCACCGTGAGGGCAGGACAAAAGCAGGTTAAGACTAACCTTCTAGTCGGGCATGTACAGGGGGCCCCCTTTGAAACCCCAACCCCCCCCAATGACCCTCCAAAACCAAAATTGTTTCAAGGTTTTAATACTATTACACATTACATATGTCTCCATTTTGCATATCCTTTGCAAAAATAGGTTTTCGGGCTGTTTTTCAAAATGACGAAATCTCGATTTTTGATTAGTGCCAAAATAGGCTGTATAGATTACAACATAATGATATATGCTACATTTTGCTGATTATTGTGCAGTACCGATATTTACCTACCGGAAAAAAGTGTTAAATAAATATTAGAAAGGATCCTTATTTGCTTTAAATCCAAGATGGCCGCCAAATATAGACGATTTTCACTAAAATGTGCATAATTTAGACTGAATTAACCTAGGATGTTCATTTTGGGTCTATACCTGAGTTTTCGTGGACAAGGAATCCATCTAGACCAAAATAAACCCAATTAGGACATTCCTTATAACTCATGCACACCTGCATAAGATAAGGGATGCATCATATACATTCATCTAAAGCGCTAATTTTGAATATCTCATAACATATAATAATTATCATGTATAGGGTGGAGCGAAAATGACCGTTTTTGCAACTTTTTCTGTGATTCGTTGGAATAGTGGGGGAATTGTGCGATAAGGAGTTATATTCAGGTAAAACAGAATTGGAGTCTGCGAATTTTTTTAAGGTGCCCCAAAGATGTCAAAGATTTGTTTTATGACAAAAAATATTTAATTATAATATATGAAAATTTATTTTTCTCTTGAATATATCGTATTATTGTTGTTGGAATATCATGAAAAGTGTCACGAACACATGATTTTGAATATAAATTTTGTACAAACTTTCTACGCAGATTTTTGAGGTGCCCCAGAGGGGTGGAAAATCTAGATTTATTCGAAAAAATGAGGTTTTTTTTATGCATTGTATATTTTTTTTGATTCTAATTTAATTATTCCACTCTATACTAAGATATATTGGAGTGCCCCATACACTTCAAAATATAAAGAAGGCATCAATCCACACACTTCAGCAGAACAACGTCAGAGCTGCATTTCTGCCTTCACACCGCTATGATTAATTTTGTTTGGGACACCTCTAAATATTAATATATTGGTTTCATACTTTTTTGGCACATGTTATGGTCATTCTGCAGCATATTTTGGTATTCCGATCTAATAAAAGTAACTTGAAATTTTTAACCATTTTATAGTTTTTTTTTTTTTTTTCTTCATATTTTCGATTTTATCAGCACTTGGGCACCTGAAGATATTGGATTAGACACGATGATTTTTTTTAAACTTTAATTTGGGTTTACATTGGCACAATTTCCCAACTATTACGAGTCATTTATAAAAAAGTTGTTTTTCGCTCCACCCTAATGCTCTGTTCGTTGTTACCGTGT
>JACEEZ010026295.1:0-15000 GCA_016584305.1 Chionoecetes opilio | reverse complement strand
ATGCAATCAAATCATAGCCATTAACGAGTATATCAACAATACGTAGTCACTTTTTGTATCCAGTCAGCCGTTTTTAAATAATCCGCAATCAAATCTGCAAATTCCCAAGTTTTCAAAACGCTCTCAAGGTTTGCAGACGCTCAGGCTCAGGCTCGGTGACGTAGCATCAGGGAGGCTCATCTTCCCGCGTGATCAGAGAGGCACGTAAACACAGAGATAAATTTAGTACTTGAAGATATTTGGGTGTTTCAGATAGATTTTTTTTGCTATATGCCACATGCATGCATCCTTTATGGGTGCAGCAAGACAGCTGTGCCTTGCGAGAAAATTTTGCACACGGAAAAGAGTGGCGTGTGTAGGGTGATAAACGCCGATAGTGTGTTCGGGCGTGCAGTTGTGTTGAGAAACGGCGCCCCCCCGTAAGACAGTGACTCAGTCCAACACCATACCAGACCAGGTGGCCCTGTTAGACAGGAAACGCCAGGACTGGCAGCAGCGGTGGACCACCACGACTGTGAGGCTTTGCCTCTTAACAAGACCAAGTAAAGCAAGTAAACCAGTTGTGGGTGGGCGTGCCCTGTGGTGAGAGACCCTGTGGTGGTGTGGCTGTCACACGTTCTGCCTTCCCGCCCGCATATTTTCCAACTCTATGCTGTAGTTAATGCTAGTATGTGGTTTCCGAGTAATGACGTTTGACTGTAGCTCCAAAACTAACCATAGGATTTTCTCGAAAGTACCTTCATTGTGATTCCCACACACACATGGTTTAACCTTATTTACCAATCCATGTTTTGGAGAAGTGCCAGGTCCTCCTGCTGAACCTTAGGCTCTGCTAACACCTGTTCATCCACCTCGTATTCGGGCTCAAACATATAGGATCCCATGCCAATCTGAGGTTCGTTTTCCTCATAGTATACGCGACCAGCGTCATTTCTTTCGGTGTCAGATTGAGCATCGTACTCTAAATCTGTCACAGCGACAGATTCACTGTCTGACACCGAAGTACAATCGCTCATCATAACATTTGCCGACAGGTGTCAGACAGAGTGTCTGCGGGCGTCCCTGTTCTGACGTCATCAATAACAGTCGTAGCCCTGTTGGAGGGAAGATTTTTTCTTTCGCGCGCTTTTTAGAAAAGTCGTGTTTTTACGGAAACAAGGCCTGGAAATCAATTATTTTTGGTGGATTAGGTGTTTTAAATGTGCATTCAACATAATTCGGCCAAAAAAAAATGGGTCTGGACGATTACTTTAAAACCCGAGCCCCTGTCCCCAGCAGTGAATGGGTACCGGGTGTTAGCCGGGGTTTGTGACCCCCCTCCCGGGTGGTGGCTTCGGCCAACACTAATTGCTGCAGCGGTAGATCACTACGGCTCTGGGCAGAGATGCTCGAAAGAGTTACGGGCCCGTAAGTATTACCCTAAGGGACTTTTACCTCGTAGTGCCTCTAAGGGAGATGCTCAAACCGTTTTCTCACTTGCTACGGGACCGCGAGGCTAAGGGTGGTCGGGAGCACCCTTAAGTCCCTAAGGGAGTGAAATTTGAAGCGGCTAGAGATCAACAAACAATAAATTACAAGTTGTATCACTATACTTTATGTTTATTGTGTATTATAGAGCCATTTCATGCTTGCCTGTTTGAAATGTATGTGTTTATTGCTTCATTGACTCCATATATATCATATTTAACATACAATTTAACCTATATTACTTCTAAAAAATTTCCCATATCAGGGCAAACCTATATATTAAATATATTAAAATTTATTTTAATATAAATATATATATAATATATATATATTATATATATATATATATATATATATATATATATTAATAGATATTTTCGGTCGACTTTCTTGAACCCAAAACGTATATTTCATTTTTACAATTTTTCCCGTTTAAAAAGGATCCGGGGGTGGGGGGTGGTATCAAATGTCTGCGTACTAGTACACCCGCACGTATACACACAACAAGGATTTTAAAAAGCTAAAATACCCGGGCACACAATTTTCCCACGTTGGCACAGTGAGGTTTAGCCCCCCCGTGTGTCTTTTCTGATTTAAAAAGGCAAACCGCCTTTTCTCGTCACTAAAAAAAAGTACCCCGGGGCCCCGGGAACGACGTAGGCGCGGGCCAGCAGGGTCATAGATACAATTTGGGGCCCACCCGAGACTCGAACCTATAATCAGGCATAAAGGTATCCCCGGGAAACCTTGTAGTAATCAGTGGGAGAATTTTTACCCCTTGAAACCCTAATGTGGCAGCTATGTTTTATCGTAACTTTTCTGGCGATAGGAAAAAAAATTTGGCCCTTTTTTCGGAAACCAGCCGTTTCTTAGTTCCAACACCGGCAAACATAGTTTTTGGGTTTTAGGTTAAGTTATGTTTGGGTTTGGTTTGGTAGGAAAGGGTTTTTAAATGGGTTTTTGTGTTAAGTTTTTTTGGAGTTTTTTGGGTTTAAAAATAAGCGTCCGGGGGGCGATTTCCGAAAGGGGGCGTTTTTTTAGCACAACAGGGGCTTTTGAAGTCTTTTTTAAATTTATTTTTTTCGGGCTCCCTGACAGTTTGAGAGCATGATGATTGGCCCAAAGTTTAAAACCCGCGTAAATGCGAGGGTTTCCCTCTGTGTTTGGGTTTTAGCAAAATTTCCCCCAAACATATCCCTGAATACCCAAATTTTTTCCCCCCCCCGGGGGCCACTGAAAAACCGTACGGGAGTGACGGCTCGGTACGAGATCTCCCCAGCCCACCCTGTAAGGTTTTTTTTTAGCCATACCTCGTAATTTGGGGGGCCCTTTAAACGGGGGTTTTTTCGAGCATCCCCCCCTGAAGGAATTACCAAAAAAAAAAACCAAACAAAAAAAAAAACATCATCGTGTAAAATTTTATTCTTATGAATTTTTTAAAACCCCATTTCCCAGGGGCGCAAATTGAATAATAATGGTTTTTTCCAGTACTCCCCAAAATCTCCCGTTTTTTTTCACCCATAAACTTTTAAAGTTTTTTTTAAAATTAGTTTAAAGTTAGAGGTGGAGTTTGGTTTAGTAACTTTAAAACAAGAAAAAAAAAAAAACAATACATGGCGGGTGCGAAGCGGAGAAAATTAAAGGGTTTTTCAGGGCGGGGCGGGCCCCCCCACACCTGTAAAAAAAACATTTTTTTCCCGAAAAAAAAAATAGTGCAAGTTTAATTCAAAAAACATAAAAAACTATTCAGGAAAACAAAAGTTTCGACCTCAAAAAATCAGTGAATGCCCCTTCCGAAATTTTACCAAAGATAGTTCTGATATTTAAAATTTTTTAAATTTGCTCACCTACTTATCTAACGTGCAACAATAACCCATAAAATTCCAAAGGTGATATTATTAAAGATCAATCCCCAATTAAAACCTAAAATGCACGGGTCGTTTCTATACTTCCCAGAAAGTTGTTTTAAATTGAATAAAATTTATCACCGCTTAAACCCAAAACATGCAGCAATCATCAAAATTCCATATCGATTTTAAAAGATCTTTCATTTTTAAAATGGGGGTTTTTGGGCCCCTTTTTGATAGGTTAAAATGTAGGGCTGGGTTTTAGGGAGTCAAAAGGGTTTAGGGATTTAATTTTTTCCTATCCTATGGGGTTACAGGGTGTTTGTACAAAATTTTTTTCGTAGCCAGGTTTTTTATTGTTTCGTACACAAATTTTTTATTTTTTTCGTCATTCGTGAGTCTTTTTCGTACTCTAGTTAAAATCTGAGCTGAGTGTACAAAACACTATGGTTTCATATAGACTAAAAAAACAATTTTTGGTGTACAAATTTCTACGGGTGTACGAAACAATTTTTGTAGGGAACTGACTGCCCCGCCCTAAAACCCCTCTCCCCTACTAAAAGCATCTTTATTTCTAAAGTAGTGATTTGGAGGGAAAAAACCATTGAGAAAAGGGTTTCTCAAATCTTTTTGGGGAAACAGAAACCTTTCATCTTTAACCTAACATCCCCACTTAACAGGTTACACTTATCAAAATATTTCCAGAAAGTTATATGAAAAAATTTTAAAATATCTTTCACCACTTACCCTAACCTGGCAAAAATCTATCAGAAAATTTCTTTAGATAAATCATTAAATTTATTTCACCACTTAACCTGACATGCTAAAATCAATCAACTTTAAAGGGCAATTGTAAATTTTAAAATCATTTAATCTCATTCACCACTTAACAAGTACAAAGAAAAACAAAAATTATATATAGTTTGTGATACAAAAACTTAAAAAGGGTTATCAGTATGTTTTTTTAAAAAAAACCAATTTTTAAATTTCCCAACTCAGTCTTCGCTAAAGGAAAAAAATTAGGCTTTTTTTCTGTCTTTCAAAATTTTGTTTTTGGGCCCAACCCAAAAATCCTTCTGTTTTTGGTGGCCCCAAACCCACTTCTATATCTTCAAATCTACAGTGCCCCCAAAATTTTTTTGGGAAAAAATAATATATAAAAACACATAAAAAATCTAACTTTCTTTTAAATCTTGTAAGTTTTTTTAAATCGAAAAAATAAATCCCCCAAAAAAAAATAAGTATCAGATAAATTCAAACATTTTTTTTAAAATTTCATGAAAAATTTTCTTCCTAAAAAATAGTAATGCGCAAAAAATTAAAATTTGTTAGATTAGTAAATAAAAAAGGGGGGGCCCGGGGGGGCACGGGCCCCCTAGTTATATCAGTGGGGTATTGTTCAATAGGGGTATTGATTAAAACCTGCTTTTTTACCCTTTTTTTGAAAACAAAAGTTGTAACTCATTCAATTTCATCTGTTAAACCCAAAATAAAAAATAAGGTATAATATTTTACACTAGGTTCAGATTTTCCCCTACACAATTCAAAGGAACTGGAACTCAAAAGGGCCGGGGGTCCCCTGGAAGTTTTAACTAAACTTTTTGATAAAAAATTTGGTCTACTGGAAAACAAAATAGGGGCCTTTTTCCCATTTGCATTTAAAAACACAAAAGTAAAAATTTTTAAAAAACGTTTTTTCTTCTATATGTTATTGAAATAAAACCCTGAGTTTTTAAAAACATGTTTTTAAACCAAAAAACCCAAAGGGTAAGTTATAGTTGAGGGGGCCCAGGTAAATGTTATTTCTATGATTTTTATATAGTCAAAAACGTATGTTTAGAATTTTATCTTTTCCCTAGGCATTTCATTTTTTCCTTTTATTTTTTGTGAAATCAATCAGATAGAAACCTGGAAGTGCAATAAAGGTCGACGCTTGAAGTGGCAATTGTTTTGATTAATCTCCCCCCAAAATTTCTCCCCCCCCCAACCCCTCCCCGCCGCGGCGTGTCGCCTTAAAATTAAAACCTACATTGCCCCGCAGCAACAACCCCGATTTGGGCCCATTCTTTATTCCTTTTTTTTCCCAAAGGCTTTTTATTGATTTTGACGGCGTTCCCAAGACCAGCAGTACGTCTTAGAAAACAGTGTGAACATCCCCCAAAATTTTTACATCCACAATAACATTAAAAAATAAAATTAACTTTGCTACTCGAGGCGATTAATTTCCCTTTTTAATTTTGCTATTATAGAACTTTCCCCCGTAATGCATGTCATCCTATAATTAGTAGAAAAACGAAGAACTAATTTTTTGGAAATTCAAAAAATCGGTGCATCAATGTTTACCCGCAAAATTTGTTTTATGAAAAAATTAGTCGCGGAGCCCAAAAAACAGTAGACCAACCTTTGGGGTTAAAACTGCCCCGCGACCATGGCTTTCTCGAGTTTCAATCATTGGAATTGGGGGGCATGGTTTGTTTCCTTATTTTTTCTAGGAAAAATTTTTCTCAATGAGCTTCCTCGCAAAAAAATTTTCTTTTTGGAAATAAATAAAAATCCTATTTTTTTGGGAAAGGGGAGGACAAGTGTTTATGTCAAAACCCCCCTCTTCTTTCCCCTTTTTGACCTGCATCGCCTCTCTTCTTTTCCCCTTCCGCGGGGCATTTTTAATGAGGGTTGGTTTATTTTGGTTAAAAACAAGGGGTTGGTTAGTTTAGTGTATAGGGGGGGTGTATGGGGGGGGGTGAGTCAATTCGTTAAAAAGTTTTTTTCGTAAACCCAAAATGATTAGTACACCAAAAAGTTTTTTTTCATAGTCTATATGAAACCATGTCGTTTCGTACCTCAGCTCAGAGTTGAACTTTAATACTAGATTCGAAACGACTCAGATGTACGCAAACCCCCAAAATCCCGGGTAAGAAAAAACTAACAAAACCTGGGTACGAAACGCCCTTAAAAAGTAGGGGTTTGGTTTTTTTAATTTTCATATCCCCCTATATGTTACAAAAGGGGTTTTCCGTTTCACAAGTTGTTTGTACCCAGGTTTTGTTTTGTTTTTTTCGTACCTGATTTTGAGTTTTCCCGTCATAAAGTGATTCGTTTCTAAATCTAGGGAGTAAAGTTCAACCTTTAGCTGAGTGTACGAAAAAGACTATGGTTTCATAAGAAAATTTCGAAACAAAATTTTTGGGGGTAATAATTTTACTGGGGTAAAGAAACAACTTGTAAAGAACTGACTGCACCCCCCCCTTTTACCTCTCCTTTTACTACAAACATCTTTATCTCCGAAAGTATTTTTTGCGACGGAAACCCCATTTTAGAGAATGTTTCTCAAAATTATTAAGGGAAACAGAAAACCCTACTCCAAAGGTGTAGAGAATTCTGGTCCTTTTGTAAAAAAATTTTCCAAATAAAATAATTTAAATGTCGGGAGGGACACATTAAAAAAGCAAAGTTCCCCACGTTTTAATTATGAGGGTCAGAGGCCTCTGAAAATACTCAAAGTAAAGGAAAGCCCTCACCAAAAATAACCTGATATTTTACAAAATAACACCTTCAATTCTATCTGGGTATACAACAGAAAAAAAAATTTTAAATGGGGGGGAAACACAATTAAATTTATAATCAGTTCACTGAAAATTTTTATGAGGGTGAGGGGGACTTGATATAGCTCAATGTAAAGATGCCATCACCAAAAAAATTCCCAAAGTATACATTATATTTTTGCAATATGGGTCCCTAAACTAATATATAAATTGGGCGAAAAGGCAAAAAAACACCACCTCGGGGGGGTGGAGGTGTCTGGTTTCTGTTGCTGCCTGGAACCCCCGATGGGGTTTTTAAAAAAATATCAGGGCTTATTTTCCATGAAAGAACTTGCCCTACACATATTTTCCGTCGCAATAGGTTTCCATCTCCCTGAAATTGCTTTGTTTTTATTGTAAAAGTATAAACTGAATTTAAAAAAATTGATCGCCCGGTTTAAGGGAGTCCCCAAACCCCGAACTCATGTTGCCAGGCTATTTTCCCACATATAAAATATACAATTATACATAGATATTTTTAAAAAAAATTATTTTATTATATAATATATATATTTATTTTAAAATATATAAATATATTATAAAATATTTCACATATATACCCAAAATATATATAAAATTATATATAAATATACATATATAAAATTTTTTTATATACATATATTTATATATAAAATTATCAAAATACATATATATATATATTACTATATACATATATATATAATATATATAAAACATATATAATACATATATATTACATATAAAATATATTAAAATTTCAATATAATATATTTATATATATATATATATATAATATATACATAAAATATAAAATATATATATATATTACTTATATATAAAATATATATACTTTTATATAATTTTATATATATATATTACATATATTTTAAATATATTTATATATATACATATTAAAAATATATACTATATAAACAAAATAAAATTTTATAAAAATTTATATCCTTTTATTATATACATATATAAAATTTTAAAATATAAAAATATATATATATTATAAAATAATACATTATAAAATATACAAAATAATATATATATATTTATATATATAAATTTATATATATATACCTATTTATTATACATTTATATATTATATACATATATAATACCTATATTATCCCTATAGATAATTTCATATTACACACCAAAAATTATAAAAATAGAAAATATATAACAGAAATTTAAAAAATATTTTAAATTATATAATTATAGAAAATAAATATATAAAAATATATATCTTTTTCCCTATATATATATAATATATATATTACATATATATATATACATTATTATATAAAAAGAAATATATAAATTATATAAATATACATAATATAAAAATTTTAAATACAAAATATAGAAAAATATATATATACAAAAATATATTTATATATACATATATATATATTTTTTTTTAAAATATATATAACATATATATAAAATATTTTAATAATATTATATAATTATTTTATTTTACATTTTATATATAATAACAGGAAAAATATATAAATATATATATAAAATAAAAATAGATAAAATATATATTCCCCTATATAATATTAATTATATAAATATAAATATAGATAAAACATATAATATAAAACATATAAAATTTTTATAAATTTTTATAATAAAATATTATTAAACTTAATAATAAAATATAAATATATAAATAATATATAATATTATACATTAAAATATTTTATAACATAATATAAAAATTCCATTTCAATTTTATAAAATATATATAATATATATTAAATATATTTTAAAAATATATCTATATAAATTTATACATATAATTTTATATAAAATAAAATATATATCAAAATATATATTTTATATATAAAAAATAATTATATATAATATATATAAAAATATATTTTATATATTACATATATTATATAATATACATATATATATAATATATTTTTATAATTTTATATTTTATAATATATATAGAACCCCTAATATATTAAAAATATTATTTTCAATATATTTTACATATATATAATATTTTTATAAAAATATATATAAATTATATATAATATATAAAAATATATTATAATATAACAAAATATTATACAAAATATTAAACTATATATATATAAATAATATATATATAAAATATATATTTATATATAGATATTAATATAAAATTAAAACATTATATATTAAAAAAATTAATATAATAAAATAATATATATATTAAAAAATATATTAAAATGATAAAATATATAAAAATATATATATAATATATATATACATATATAATATTAAATAAAAATTTTATATACATATAATATAAATATATATTATAAAATAATATATACATTATATAAATTTTATATAAAAATATATATACATATATATTTATTAAAAATATAAATAATATAAATACAAAATATATATATACAAAATATATTATATATATACATATAAGATAAATATAAATATTAAAATATATATATACATATATATATATATATATAATTATAATATAAAATATATACATATATTAAACCCTTTATATATTAAATATATATATATACATATAATATAAATATTAATATAATTATATAATATAAAATATATAAATAAAAAAAAAAAAAAAAAAAAAAAAAAAAAAAAAAAAAAAAAAAAAAAAAAAAAAAAAAAAAAAAAACAAAAAAAAAAAAAAAAAATTTTTTAAAATAAAAAAAAAAAAAAAAAAATTAAAAAAAAAACAAAAAAAAAAAAAAAAAAAAAAAAAAAAAAAAAAAAAAAATAAAAAAAAAAAAAAAAAAAATAAAAAAAAAAAAAAAAAAAAAAAAAAAAAAAAAAAAAATAAAAAAAAAAAAAATTAATAAAAAAAAAAAAAAATAAAAATAAAAAAAAAAAAAAAAAAAAAAAAAAATTAAAAAAATAAAAAAAAAAAAAAAAAGAAAAAAAAAAAAATTTTTAAAAAAAAAAAAAAAAAAAAAAAAAAAAAAAAAAAAAAATAATTTTAAAAAAAAAAAAAAAAAAAAAAAAAAAAAAAAAAAAAAAAAGAAAAAAAAAAAAAAAAAAAAAAAAAAATAAAAAAAAAAAAAAAAATAAAAAAAAAAAAAAAAAAAAAAAAAAAAAAAAAAAAAAATAAAAAAAAAAAAAAAAAAAAAAAAAAAAAAAAAAATAAAAAAAAAATATTAAAAAATAAAAAAAAAAACAAATTAAAACAAAAAAAAAAAAAAAAATAACAAAAAAAAAATAAAAAAATAAAAAAAAAAAATATAAAAAAAATAAAATAAATTTTAAAAAAAATTTAAAAAAAAATAATTTTAAAAAAAAAAAAAAAAAATAAAAAAAAAAAAAATAAAATAAAATATAATTAAACAAAATATATAAAAAAACAATTATATAATAAAATAAAATATATAAATAATAAAATAAATTTTTTTTTTTTTTAAAATAATAAAAAATAAAATTTTTAAAATAAAAATTATATATATATAAAAAAAATTTTAAAAAAATATTTAAAAATATAAAAAAAAAAAAAAACAAAAATTTAAAAAAAAAAAAAAAAGAAAAAAATAAAAAAAAAAAAAAAAAAAAAAAAAAAAAAATTTAAAAATATAATAAAATATAAAAAAAAAATATAAATAATATATAAAAAAAAATTTAAAAAAAAAATAATAAAAAAATAATATATAAATATAAAATACTTAAAATTATATATACATATAATATAATAAATCTATATATACATATAACAATAAAATAATATATATACATAATAATATATATAATTTAACTATAATATATATAACATATAAAATACAAATATATGCATATATACATATATATATATATAATATAATATATATATATACCCTATATATATATGCATAATATATACATAATAAACATATATATATAGATTATAATAATAATAATATAATTATACATAAAATACATATATAATATATTTTATACATATAATATAAATATATATATACATATATATATATAAAATATATATATATATACATATATATAGATATAAAATAATATACAAACATATATATATAAAATATATATAATATAATACATATACATATATATATATAATATATAATATGTATATATATAATATATAAAACATATAAATATATATATATAATATATATATATATAAATATTA
The DNA here is from genome assembly GCA_016584305.1 of Chionoecetes opilio. NCBI lineage: Eukaryota > Metazoa > Arthropoda > Malacostraca > Decapoda > Majidae > Chionoecetes > Chionoecetes opilio. Next base: position 3,952 of record JACEEZ010026295.1, on the reverse strand, counting down.
ATTAATATATATATAGATACATATACATATATATTTATACAATTTTAATAATATACATATACTATATATATATATAACATATATATATATATATATACATATACATATATATATAATATACATATCATATATATATATATACATATATATATAATACATATACATATATTACACATATATATATATACATATATAATATAATATAAATATATATATATATATATATATATATATATATACATATATATATATATAATAATATATATATATAATATATATATAAAATATATATATATATAATATATATATATATATACATATGTATATATATGATATATATATATATATATTAAAATATAAATATATATATATATACATATACATATATATTATATAATATATAATATACATAATTACAATTTTATATATATACATATAAAATAATATATATATACATAACATATACATATAAATATATATATATATTTATAATATATATATATATTATATATATATATATATACATAGTATATATAAATTTTATCATATATATTATACATAAATAATTATAATAAATATATATATACATAACATATATATATAAAATAATATATTATATATATATACATATATATATATATATTATACATATATATATTATACAATAAATACATATAATATATATATATTATATTTTATATATATATATATATATATATATATATATATAAATTTTATATATATAATATGTATATATATACATATATATATATACAATGTATATATATATATATAATAAATATTATATATATATATATATATATTTATATATATTTTATAAAAATATATATATATATTATATAGATATATATATATATAAAATAATATAATATATTTATATTTTATATATATATATATGATATATAAAATAATGTATATTATATATAAAATATATATATTTTATATATATTTTATATATTAAAATATATTAATATATACATATGTTATATACATATTTAAAATAATATATATCATATATATTTTATATATAATATATATATATATATATTTGTATATATATATATGTATATATGTTATATCTATATATATTAATATATATATATGTATATATATATGTTATGTTTTATATATAAAATATGTATATATATATATATTGTATATGATATTTTAATATATATATATGAGGCGTCCCGCATTAGAAGGGCCGCTCAGACCATTCTGCCAAAATCGATATTACAGTGTATATCACTCTATTGAGGTCTTAACTTTCGTCTGGGAGTGGATGAGTGTCCTTTTTTTTTTTTTTTTTTTTTTTTTTTTTTTTTTTTTTTTTTTTTTTTTTTTTTTTTTTTAGTAGTAGTGATAGTAATATAAGATGAAATTTTTTTAATAGTTCTATACTACTAGTAGTTTTAATACTATCCTACTACTACTAGAGGTAACTGGCATGAGCGGCCCTTAAGCCAACGCACTGTTTCTTCCCATTTTTTTTCCATTTATGTTTTTTAATATTGTTTTTTTGTTTTTTTATGTTCCAATATGAACGAATTACCATTTTTGTGCAGTATTAAAAAAAAAGCACTCAAACTTCGGTGAACTTCCGAACCATAACACAGTATGCCATAACTATGCAAAAATTGGTAGTGTATATCACGATCTCGAACATTTTTGAGGCCATAGTGATTGTGATTGCCTACCAGTTATTTAAAGACTCATTTTATTGTCATAGCATAATTAATAAGAAAGTATGGTTGTCAGAAGTTCGCCAAACTTTGAACCATTTTTTTCTCAACTTTTTTATTTGGCGCGAGCCGCCCTTCTAATGCGGGACGCCTCATAATGTATATATATATAATATATATATGTATTGTATATATAATATATAATATATCTATATATATATATTTTATGTATCTATATATGCATATATATATGTATATATATATATATGTATATATATATATATATATATATATATATATATATATATAATATATATATATATATAAAATTTATATATATATATTTTATATACATATATATATATATATATTATATATACATATACATATATATATATATTTTATACTATACATATATATATTATATATATATATAAAATATAATATATATATATATATATATATATATATATATATATATATAATATATATATATATATATATATAATATACATATATATATAAAATATATATATTTTATATATATATATATATAGTATATATGTAGGTTTGTATTATTATTAGTGTTCCACTATGTGCTCTGTGTTCTGTGTTCTGTACGGTTGATGTTGGGTCTTGGAACACCTGGCTAATTACCTTTGAAAGTTTTTCTAGAGATGATCACCTCTCAGACCACGCCTCTCTTTCGCTAATGGTTTTAGCTAGCACTTGCCTCCCACTTTCTCTGTGATCTTGCCGAGACGCCAATTAAGAGATTAGACACTCCCATTAAGAGATTAGACGTCCTAGTCTTTATATATATATACAGGAAGTCTCAAGTCACCATATCACATCCAAGCACGGCAGGAGCAACTCACCAGTCTCTCCGATTCACCTTACAAACGTGTTACCTGTTACCTGTTACCTTTACCAGTGTTAATAAACGACTATCAAAGCAGAGTTACCTGTTTCTGCTCACCCTAAAAGTGACATACCAATCACTTTACACATGGTGACAGCGGTGTGCTCTGGTATCAGGTTAAACCAGTGATTCCCAACCGGGGTTCCGCGGAACCCTGGGGTTCCGCCGACCATCACCAGGGGTTCCGCGAGAAACCGTAAAATAATTATGTGCTATTACAAAATGACAGTTATCTTAATTCATAATTCATAATTCCTACTCAACAACACGTCACAAACACTTTCCAGACACCAACATACTCGTACGTGTCAGTCAGTACAATGTATATAGTAATGAGAGCAAATAATATGCATAGAATTAAGAAAAAATTAGTGTTATTGCCGGTGCGGGATACGCCCTTCATTCCTACTCCGCAAGTTTGGCTACACAGGGGTTGGGTAGGAGGGTGACGCAACCCCGTACGAGTATCATCGTGGCCACCGAGATGATAAGGCCTGGTGGATCGCCCGTGACGTCACACCATAAGGATACAACCCTCTCCGCTCCCCGTACAAGTTTACCTACCTAATATAATTTTTATCAGTATAAAAGATATACTGTTATCTTCGGAAATGTTTGTTCTATAATATTATCAAATAAAAAACCGTAAAACACACAAAGAAAATGCCATTATGAGACTTTCAAGAAATATGCATTAACTTAAACTCTTCCCCATTTAATATTTTGCTCGCAAACATTTTACATGGAGACTATCAATAGAAGCGGAGTTTAATTAGCTTTCCACTGATATATTTCGTTTAGTGATAAATGAATTAGCGGCATGCATAAATTAGCGTTAACTAAATATAAAAAATCATGAAATCGGGTAATTTCCTACCTAATATATGTTTATCAGTATAAAATATATACTGCTATCTTCGGAAATGTTTGTTCTATAATATTATCAAATAAAAAACCGTTAAACACACTAAAAAAATGCCATTATGAGACTTTCAAGAAATATGCATGAACTTAAACTTTTCGCCATTTAATATTTTGTGGAAAAACGTTTTACATGGAGAATATCAATAGAAGCGGAATGTAATTAGCTTTCCATTGATATATATCCTTTTCTGATAAATGAATTAAAACCATGCATAAATTAGCGTTAACTAAATAAATAACATCATGAAATCGGGTAAATTACCCGATTTCATGATTTTATTTATTTAGTTAACGCTAATTTATGCATAATTTTAATTCATTTATCAGAAAAGGATATATATCAATGGAAAGCTAATTAAATTCCGCTTCTATTGATATTCTCCATGTAACAAGCGCTGTTTTT
>JACEEZ010026294.1:193530-204000 GCA_016584305.1 Chionoecetes opilio | reverse complement strand
AGGTAATTTCATTAATTGGTACCTTAGATGTTTTAAGTGACTATAAGCAATATTTTTTAGCTCATGACCTGTTTAGTATCTTTGTCCACTAACGAATTTGGTATATTTAGATACTTTTCATAATTTTATAGCTAACAACATAGTATTTTTTATAGCAAAGGAAAGATCTGGGCGTGAAGGGGTAAAGTGGAGACGGGCAGAAAAAAAATCCCCACCAGAATAACCATACTACTATAAGGCTGCCACACTCCCGTAAAATAATAAATAATACTAATAGATATAATAATAATAAATAATATAAAATAATATAAAATAATAAAAATATATAAAATATTATATAATTATATAATATAATTATATAATATAAAATAATAAATAATATAAATGAAAGTAATAATAATAACAAAGAAGTAATAGTTTGAAATGTAAAGGTTTAGCTACATAACTATATGATTAACAAAAGTCCTAGTCATTTCTGATAATTTAGACACATAAATTTAACCCCTTCACGCCCAGATCTTTCCTTTGCTATATGAAATTATCTGTTGTTAGCCATAAAATTATGAAAAAGTAGCTAAATATCCCAAATAAGTTAGTTGACAAGGATACTAAACAGGTCATATCTATAAAATACTACTTATATTCCCTAAAAATCGTCTAATGGTATTCAAATTACAATAGAAATTACGTTCTGGGTCGCAAGGGTTAAGTTTTAAATGCCAATATAATCTGGTTTTAACATATATTGCCCACAGGTATATACAGTATTATATTTTATTAACTTTAGTACTGAAGTTTTTTTCTTCATGTATATTACTATGTTGGTTTCTTAGTTTTTCCTGTATGCCTTCGGGTGAAAATACAATTACTATTATCATTACTATTACTATTGTTCCTTATCACTATTGCCATTGAAGAATCCTACTCCTGCATGTGTTTGTGTTTGATTTTTTTTCCATTTATAAAGTTTCTCACGCCTGTGCTCACTCACCTCTCTCTCTCTCTCCTCTCTCTCTCTCTCTCTCTCTCTCGTCTCTCTCTCTCTCTCTCTCTCTCTCTCACTCCTCTCTCTCTCTCTCTCTCTCTCTCTCTCCTCTCTCTCTCTCTCTCTCTCTCTCTCTCTCTCTCTCTCTCTCTCTCTCTCTCTCCCCTCTCTCTCTCTTCTCTCTCTCTTCTCTCTCTCTCTCTCTCCCCTCTCTCTCTCTCTCTCTCTCTCTCTCTCTTCTCTCTCTCTCTCTCTCTCTCTCTCTCTCTCTCTCTCTCTCTCTCTCTCTCTCTCTCTCTCTCTCTCTCTCTCTCTCTCTCCTCTCTCCTCTCTCTCTCTCTTCTCTCTCTCGCCTTGTGCATTGTTCATTGTTTTCGAGACGGATATTTTTTACAGCTTTTATGACTCGTGACCTTTGACCTTAACCCACGAGCGTATGGTACCCTTTGTTATTAGTAGAATCGTTTTATTTTTACATATCTAGTAGATATTGATATAAAACTAATGACTATGTATGATAGGTTATTCTTCATCCATTTATAATGGAGTTATACAGCGCCCATTTAAATGGGCATCATGGATGGACATCTCACCCGACAAATTCAAAGTGGCAACATGCAGCGTAAATATCTACGCCTTCGCCTTTTATGTCTATAAAGGGTACATATCATTTTCTTTCCTTAACTCAACCTTTATTATTCATAAGCAGCGTACTTTTGACAAATAAACATATATATTTTTAGTATAAAAAATGTTTTCTATGAAAAGTAATTTTCTACATACTCCTCACAACTACAAATTTGATCACTGTCATCCTCTTTCACTCTTCTTGATGTCTAACAGAGGGACATCTCTAACTTTATCCTTTCGAATTGTCCCTGTGAGGTTAACATCTGCTTTTCTGAATGACTCAAGTAGAGGCAATGTTGTAAAATTCATAGTTGTCAATATATCCATTACTTCCTGCAGGAACAACTCTCTTAGCAAGGGTCTCCACAACAGATTTACCTATTGTTCGGCCTTCTACATAACTAGTTTCCTTTCTTTCATAGAGTTTGAAGGATATTAGCAAACCCTCGGAGGAGCACAAACACCAGAATTGATATTCAAACTTTATTGTTTTTTCTCTGACGAATTGTTTGAATCCATAATGACCATAGTAAGGTTCCGTGGCTTCATCAATTGCCCATGTCATTGGAAGCGGCTGAGCTAGGGTCATGAACATTTTGTTAAAGTGTTCAATTAGTGGTCGTATCTTGAATATCTATATATGCAGGTATATTACCTGGAGGTAATTGGCGCGGTTATATATAGAAGTGAGGTCGTGGCTGAGGAGGTAGTTAGAGCGGTTAGACAGGGCAGGGAAGTGAGGTCAGGGCTGACGAAGTAATTAGAGAGGTTAGAAATGGAAGTGAGGACGGGGTTGAGGAGGATTATACCTCATTTGTAAGGAATATAATTGACGGACAGAAAAGAAATATTCCTTATAGGGAAATAAGGTCCAAAAAGAGTGATTCAAAATGGATGCCCACCAATTTAAAACCCAACATTGGAGTAAAAAGAATCATTTATTTAAGGTTCAGGGCAGGATTGGTAAACAAAGAACAGTATAACGTGATGGCAAGGACTGAAGAAATTAACTCGAGTTGCTAAGAACAATTATGAGATTAATAAAGTAGCAGGACAGGCGAAAAGGGACCCAAAGGGGTTCTATCAGGTATATAAAACAAAGACAAGGGAATTAGTTGGGCCGTTAAGGTCAGGACAGGGTGAGGTCTTAAATACGGATGAGGATATGTGTAGGAGTCTAAATGATTATTTCTTAAGTGTTTTTACGGAAGAGGATACACAGACGATACCTGATAGTGAACAGATGTTCAAAGGAAGCGATGAGGAGAAACTCAAAGATATTGTGATAACTAGGGAAATGGTGGAAGAGGGTATAAATAAAATTAAAAAATTTAAATCGCCAGGACCAGATGAAGTGTATCCCAGGGTATTAAAGGAATGCAAGGATGTTGTTAGTGTGTCGTTAGTGCACATTTTTAGGAAATCGGTTGAGATAGGCGATGTGCCATTATTGTGGAGGAAAGGAAATGTGGTTCCCATATTTAAGAAGGGAGACAGAGGACTAAAGTCAAATTATCGACCCGTAAGTCTAACATCAGTGGTGGGTAAATTATTGGAATCTATTATTGCAAAAAACATTAGAGAGCACTTAGATAAATATAGTTTGATCAATGATTCACAACATGGATTCACCAAGGGTAAGTCATGTCTCACCAATTTATTGAGTTTTTATTGGAAGGTTTATGAGACGGCAGATAATGATAAGGATTATGATATAATATATCTGGACTTTAGTAAGGTATTTGACAAAGTACTACACGAGCGACTCTTAAATAAGGTTAGGGCTCATGGAATAGATGGGAAGGTTCTTCATTGGATCAGAGCTTGGCTAAGTAATAGGCAACAAAGGGTTACAATTAATGGTTCTAAATCTGAATGGGGACTGGTGACAAGTGGAGTTCCACAAGGGTCTGTTTTGGGTCCATTACTATTTTTGATTTACATCAACGACTTGGATAGTGGGATTAGCAGTGATATCAGCAAGTTTGTTGATGATACAAAGTTAGGTAGGATTATTGGATCACAGTCTGATGTAAACATATTGCAGGGAGACTTAGATAAACTTAACGAGTGGGCAGTCAGATGGCAGATGGAATTTAATATTGATAAATGCAGCGTTATGAATGTTGGTAAAAAAAAACCTGGTAATAGATACACCATAAGCAATGTATCGCTGAAAAGATCAGAAGGTGATAAAGATCTTGGAGTGAGGGTGAGCCCAGACCTCCGACCTAGGAAAGAATGTATTGAGGCCAGAAATAGAGCTAATAGAGTATTATGATTCATTACCAGAAGTGTTAAAAGTAGAAGTGCGGAAGTTATTATAAAGCTTTATCTGGCTCTACTCAGGCCTCACCTAGACTTTGCGGCTCAGTTTTGGTCTCCAAATTACAGGATGGATATAGCCTTGTTAGAAACAGTGCAGAGAAGGATGACCAAAATGATTCAAGGGATGCGTAACTTTAGTTATGAGAGGAGATTGAAGTTATCAAAATTACACTCACTCGAGAGACGCAGAGTAAGGGGCGATCTGATAGAAGTTTTTAAGTGGATAAAGGGATTTAATAAAGGAGAGGTAGGAAAAGTTCTTACGGCTTTCAACCAGGGTAGAACAAGAAGTAACGGATTCAAGCTGGAAAAGCGTAGATTTAGAAAGGAAATAGGGAATAACTGGTTCACAAATAGGGTGGTGAATGAATGAAATGGTCTCAGTAGACAGGTAGCTAGTGCAGAGTCATTAGCGAGCTTTAAAGGGGAGCTGGATAGGTTCATAGATGGGGATGAAAGGTGGATGTAGGTAGTGTTAGGTGACAGGAACTACCACGTGTAGGCCTCGCGGCCTCTTGTAGCTTCCTTATTTTCTTATGTATGAAAGTGTAGGCTGCTAACAATATCCTCAAACCTGTTGAGTCTCATACCACTCTGAACAACAACAAGGCATTGGGTGTCAGCTTGGCTGGACCAAAAGAGCCGTCTGTTTGGGACTGAGTCATATCCTGACAAAAGTTAAATGCCAAATACCTGATAAAGCTCTTCTACTGTAACAGATACCAAACTTTACCAAACTTTACTTGATGATAACGGTTTGTTTCTCTACTAATTATTTCCATCACGTCATTATCCCCAAACACTTTAAAAATATCAACAGGTGTCAGTCCTTCATCTAACCATTTGTTCAATACAGAAGGTCTGTGTACTACGTGTATTAATGGTCGTATTCCCTTACAGTTTTCAGTGCTATATTTTTCCAATGTGTATGTAGGCTTATTCTTTTTCCGGTTTTTGCTTTGGTGGTTGTGGCTGTCCTTCAGTTTACTTAGGGGTTATGTGCTGAGAATCATCAGGAATGTTTAACTCAATGGTCCAGGGCTGGCAGAGGGTCCCAGACGTTAATTTATTGGCAGCGAGCGAAGCGAGCTGCTTCTTACCATAAGACCCGTGGAACCAAGTTTAAGCCAAAAAGTGAATAACTACTCCAAAATATTGTCGGATCGAGCTGAAGTTTGACATGCAAGTAGTGCTGTCAAAAGCAATGGGTGTCTGTGTTACAAACTTTTTGCGTAGAACAAGCCCTTAATGAGTAATTAGCGTAATGAGTTAATTGGCTGGAACGTGGCTCGCTGCCACGTTCCAGCCGCAAGAACTGAGTCAAAAGCAAAGGAGCCAGAGGCTGCACGCCTATACTTGATATTAGTTAATTATATGTTAGGTCTTGCTAACAGTCTGGCTAGAAGAATATTAAATATTTTCCTTCTCCGACGTCAACAATAAAACCTCCACTTTGAGTCATCAGCAAACCGACTCCAGCCCCATCATCAGGAGGCTTAGTGCAGCTTCAAAGCTTGTGGCTTTTTCCTCTTCAGGCAATGAATTACAAATTCTCAACTGCTTTCCTCAACATTCATGAGGAACCTGAACGGAGACCCATACTCAAATCATATACCAATGCAATTAACCTTATAAATGATGTGTCAATACATTAAATTTAGAGTATTCGACTGTAGGTAACATAAAACATGAGTATATACTAAGTATATACATACTTATACTTATACATAAGTATATACATGAGGGCATTACTAAATGTTAAGTGTTCCTTGTTTGAAAACACATATGTGGTGGTCCCCTTTTTCCCCAAATCTGCCCATGATGCCCATTTAGATGGGCATAAATTTTTCAAATTGTGCAGATTTCATAGAATAAAGCAGCAGAGGGCAGGTACCTATATTTACATAGTAGTACAGGGTTTTTGGTGCCCTAAACAACCGTCTATTACTTGAAATGAATGAACGAATATATATACATTTATTTAAAACTTACTTATTGCGGGGCATTTTAAGAAATTCTTCGAAGGGTCCTCTTCCTCCTCTCCTCCAGCCTTTGTTTACGTTAAGTATGAAAATCTGGGGGCATGAGGCTAAGCTTGAACATTTGTTCTAGGGGAAACGATTAAAAAAAAAACGAGTTTTTTTAGATGACAAATAAAAAATAGCAGGATATTGAATGTTGCCAGCTTTGCGCCCATTTAAAGGGGCCCAGCATGCGCTCGTGGGGGGGGGGGGCCCTTTTCTCTCTCTCTCTCCTCTCTCTCTTCCCTCTCTCTCTCTCTCTCCCCTCATGACCCCATTGTGCTCTCTTTATATGTATTATCTTGTTTTATGCTTTTTTTTGAGGTAATTCCTGTTCTTTTAACTTCATCTGATTAATTTAATGTATATTTTTTTCTTATATCCCCTACAAATGTTTAAGGTTTATTTGCTTTCCAACCTATTTTTGATAAATTTAATATTTTTCTCTCCTGTACGAAATTTCAACACTTCTTTAGTTTGCTTTTTAGCAACATCAAATTTTAAATTGACACTGTGACAATTAAACCAGAAAAAGGGCAACTATCCTGTATTAAGAGTTAAAAAATCAGAATAGTACAAAGATAGTATATGCAGGAATAGTATAAAAAAAAATAGTAGAACAGGAGAGAGTATATACAAGAATCACCAATAGCGACAAATAACTGTCATCTCATCACTGGAAAATTTTTGGAACCTGTAATACCAAAGTTTTTAACCCCCTTGAGAACCAGAACGAAATTTCTCGATTTGTAGTTTTGGGTATTTCCGTTAAAACGTTTTTTTTGCTAATATAAGCAATATTTTTATGCATAATGACCTGTTTTGTATCCTTGCCCCACAAGCTAAATTAGTATTTTAAAGGTATGTTATCGTCTTTTTATGGCTATCAATAGACGTTTTTATATACCAAAGGAAAGATCGGGGCGTTAAGGGGTTAAACTATCTGCAATAATTGGAATACATTTTCATACGTGTGTCCTTCGTACGTTCTGTGTGTCTGTCTCCATCTCTGTCTATAACGAAGGTAATCCCACTATTTATTCCTCATCTTTTCCTCTAACCCCTTGGGCCCAGAACGTAATTTCCATTTGTAATTTGACTATAATTTGTAAAAAATATAAGCAATATTTTATAGATATGACTCGTTTTAGTACCTTGTTCACTTTATAATTTGGTATATTAAGTTGCTTTTCGTAATTTTTTTGGCTAAAAACAGACGATTTATATAGCAAAGGAATAATATGGGGTAAGGCGTTAAGCTTCATGTCTCCCTATACACAGCCGCATACACGCCCGTACGCCCACGAGAGTCCTAATGTCACAGCCTCGACCCACCCAACCCCTCTAATAGGCCTCCCGGGTCCTATCCATATAACCCTAAGCTGTGTCGCCCCCTATAGTAACCCTAACGCTATTTTGTGTTCTTATGCACCCTCCAGTTTATCATGCTATCAATAGTTCTTGGTTTCCATTGTACGTAGCTTTAATGGTTTTAAAAAAAGTTATTTTTTTTTCTCTCTCTCCCTTCTCTCCTCCCCGTCCTCTCTCTCTCTCTCTCCTCTCTCTCTCTCTCTCTCTCTCTCTCTCTCGTCTCTCTCTCTCTCTCTCTCTTCCCTCTCTCTCTCTCTCTCTTTATATCTCCCTCTCTCTCTCTAACTCATTCTATCTTTGAAATACAAGAAACAGTTACGGGTCAAAGTGTTAAACAATACTCGTAGACTCTTAAAAAATTTATTAAGGTATTGAATTTACTCTTCCCTCTATAGTCAATACGATGAATAACTATTAGTCTTAATAACTATTAGTCTATTAGTCTTTAAAAAAAATAGATTATGGACACTTTCTTGATGATTTTTTTTCTTTTTCTTTTTAGCATGAACAACCTAAACCACAAGCTTTTCTCTCTTAATTTACTGTTCTCTCTATATACTCTATACGATAACTAACTATTAGACAAAGCCCTTGCTGTAGCCCTTGTCTGTCGCCGCTAAGCTCCTCACAGGCCCCGCTTGGGCGTGGCGCGAGGTATTAACACTGTAACTTCTTTCCCTCCCAGGAATACAAGCTTCACACACGAACAATGCGACTCCCAAACCACTCAGCCCGATGACACTACTACTACTACTATTGCTGCTAGTTTTACTACTACCAAAGACACTCTACTACTACTACTACTACTACTACTACTACTACTACTACTACTACTACTACTACTACTATTGTTATTGCTCTTTTACTACTACTACAACAAAAAATTAATTTGGACTCAAAACCCACAACAAACTCATAGAAAAACACGTGAAAACTTATCTAAAACCCTATCTCGACCTATTTATTCCCTATGTGCTCGCTGGTGTAAATAAAAATGCATCACAACAAAAACACAAAGACTTCCCCTAAGACTAAAACTTTCAAAACAGTCTTTTTCTTTTAGCCTTCTCAACTTCTCCCCCCCCCACACACACACAAGCACGACGCACGCACGTACGCACACACACACACACACACTCAAAATGCACACACACACACACACACACACACACACAACACACACACCACAACACACACACAACCACACACAACACACACACACACACACACACACACACACACACACACACACAACCAACCCCACCCAAACACACACACACACCCACACACACACACACACAAACGGAAACAGCTTCTCCTAACTCGAGGGTTGTACATGGACGTGTAAAGCAAGCATAATAGACCTCCATATTAAGATAATAATAATAATAATAATAATAACAATAAAACCTCAGGAAATATGTTTAATATAAAAATAAAAAACTTAGAGATAAGAAAATAAGAGATAATAATAGATAGAAGAATGATCTGTTTAACTTCATATATGTGTATTGTACTATAGGAATCTTATTGTTGTGCATAATTACCTTCATATAAACATAGTATTGGTTATAGTAATCGGAAAATATGTATCGATAATTTATATCAATGGCGAGAAAGTTTAAATAGGGCCTACATTAGTTTAGTTTAGGTTAAAGTAGCTAAACTAACGTGACCTAATTTAACATTTTTCTCCATAGAATTTTATTTCTCGATACAAACTGAATAAATGCTACCTTACTTCCGATAGTCCTGCAGGGATTATTGGTTTGATAACTGGTCTGTATTCTGGGACTGAGAGTGCTGTGAAGTGTGGGGCAGGTGTATCCAGCTTCTTTCCTGTGAATACAGGAGTGAGGTAAGGGTGCGTCCTTTTGCCCACACTTTTCACGTTTGTAGGGACGGGGGGGGTTTTGGTATGGTTTGGAAAAGGTATAATCAAAGTGATTGGGGAGCATCCGTCGGCAACCCAAAGGGCCCGTACGAGAGTCTGTGAAGGTAAAGCAAACGAACCGAAGAAGAGGAAGGGTAGCGTAAAAGTGATTTTTTGGGATCGAAGAGCAGCGCACGGCAAAGGTGGGCAGGGGTACCCTGCTTCGTGCCGCCTTCGTCGCTGCTCTTGGTTCCAAAAAATCCCTTTTTACGTCCCCCTTCCTCGTCTTTCTTTTTTTCGCGCTCGTTTCATATGACTCTGGGTAGGGGCCCAAGATCACTGATTTTTTTTTGCCGATGATGAGAAATTTTGTTGATCGCTGGAGGTCCTGGTGTGCTCTCGAGGCGCGCACGAGGGGCAAAGCCTTGGGACTTGGGGTCCCCCGGCTCAAGCCCAAAGGGGCCCCAGGTGTTTGGAGATTATAGATAAAGGGCAGTACAGTCGTCTGCGTGTGGCGAGGACATTGAGATCTTGGAAAGTTTACATCCCTTGGTAGCGCAGTCCATAATGACGGGGGGTCACGTCAAGAAGTTTACGGCGGATTGGCTAGCCCACGGGAGGACTCCCAGCGGGGTATTTTGGGGTTTTTCGGGCCGTCAGGAGGACAAAATCCGGATCTTCAAGTCGCTTTTGATCCCTTTTTTACTCTATGGGTGTGAGACATGGACCTAAATGTCTTTTAAGAGACAAATAAGCCCTTTTGGGATAAATGTCTTGCAGAAAATGAGGTATCGCGGGGGTATTCCTGTAAATCAGGATGCACCCTGAGATGAATCGGGCCCATTACCTGCATAGCCCTAGCGCCAACTCGGCTATTGGGCATGTGGCACGTACCTAAACCCATCCTTCCCTCGGGTGTATCTGTAAGAGCAATCCGGGGGTGGAGGAGGCCAGGGGGGCCCACAAGGGTCGTGGTGGGGAAGTTTAGTTTCTTTTCGGAAACTGCTTGGGATGGGAAAGGAGCCGCATGGGGAAATCGCGCGGTGACCCCCCCGGGGTGGGGGTCGTAGGGGGGGCGAGGCGAAAGCGCCCCCCGGGGTATCCCCCAATGATTTATTTATTACTTCCATACTTTTTTTTCCTTCTTATTTTTTTCCCACTTTTTTACATTATTTAAGTCGGCGTAGATATGTACGCGTTATGAACTAAAAGGGAAGACACTAACAGCCTCGAAAAAGGGCTTCATCTTTAAACATGTATGA
>JACEEZ010026294.1:158530-191030 GCA_016584305.1 Chionoecetes opilio | reverse complement strand
AAAAAAAAAAAAAAAAAAAGGAAAAAAAAAACAAAAAAAGGAAAAGGAAAAAAAAACAAAAAAAAAAAAAAGGGGGGAAAAAAAGGAANTTCCTTAGTGACAGGGTGAGGTCTTAATACGGAGGGAGGTAGGTAGGGTTAAATATTTTTCTTATGTTTTTTAGGAAAGGATACCAACGTACCTTGTGAACAGATGTTCAAAGGAAGCGATGAGGAGAACTCAAAGATATTGTGATAACTAGGAATGGTGGAAGAGGGTATAAATAAAATTAAAAAATTTAAATCGCCAGGACCAGATGAAGTTATCCAGGGTTTTAAAAGGGAAATGCAAGGATGTTGTTAGTGTGTCGTTAGTGCACATTTTTGGGAAAATCGGTTGAGTAGGCGATTTTGCCATTATTGTGGAGGAAAGGAAATGTGGTTCCCATATTAAGAAGGGAGACAGAGGACTAAAGTCAAATTATCGACCCGTAAGTCTAACATCAGTGGTGGGTAAATTATTGGAATCTATTATTGCAAAAAAACCATTAGAGAGCACTTAGATAAATATAGTTTGATCAATGATTCACAACATGGATTCACCAAGGGTAAGTCATGTCTCACCCATTTATTGAGTTTTTTAATTGGGAAGGTTTATGAGACGGCAGATAATGTAAGGATTATGATATAATATATCTGGACTTTAGTAGGTATTTTGACAAAGTACTACACGAGCGACTCTTAAATAAGGTTAGGGCTCATGGAAAGTGGGAAGGTTCTTCATTGGTTTCAGAGCTTGGAAAGTAATAGGAAAACAAAGGGTTACAATTAATGGTTCTAAATCTGAATGGGGACTGTGACAAGTGGATTTCCAAGGGTCTGTTTTGGGTCCATTACTATTTTTGATTTACATCAACGACTTGGATAGTGGGATTAGCAGTGTATCGGGCAAGTTTGTTGATGATACAAAGTTAGGTAGGATTATTGGATCACAGTCTGATGTAAACATATTGCAGGAGACTTAGATAAAAACTTAACGAGTGGGCAGCAGATGGCCAGAGGGAATTTAATATTGAAATGCAGGTTATGAATGTTGGTAAAAAAAAACCTGGTAATAAAAATACACCATAAGCAATGTATCGCTGAAAAGATCGGGAAGGTGAAAAAAAATCTTGGAGTGAGGGTGAGCCCAGACCTCGACCTAGGAAACAATGTATTGAGGCAGAAATAGAGCTAATAGAGTATTATGATTTCTTACCAGAAGTGTTAAAAGTAGAAGTGCGGAATTTATTATAAAGCTTTATCTGGCTCTACTCAGGCCTCACCTAGACTTTGCGGCTCATTTTTGGTCTCCAAATTACAGGATGGATATACCCTTTGTTAGAAACAGTGCAGAAAAGGATGACCAAAAAATGATTCAAGGGATGCGTAACTTTAGTTATGAGAGGAGATTGAAGTTATCAAAATTACACTCACTCGAGAGACGCAGAGTAAGGGGGCGATCTGATAGAAGTTTTTAAGTGGATAAAGGGTTTTTAATAAAGGAGAGGTAGGAAAAGTTCTTACGGCTTTCAACCAGGGTAGAACAAGAAGTAATGGATTAAAGCTGGAAAAAGCGTAGTTTAGAAAGGAAATAAGGGAAAAAACTGGTTCACAAATAGGGTGGTGAATGAATGAAATGGTCTCAGTAGACAGGAAAGCTAGTGCAGAGTCATTAGCGGAGTTTTAAAAGGGGGAGCTGGATAGGTTCATAGATGGGGATAAAAGGTGGGATGTAGGTAGTGGTTAGGTGACAGGAACTACCACGTGTAGGCCTTTCGCGGCCTCTTGTAGCTTTCCTTATTTTCTTATGTATGAAAGTGTAGGCTGCTAACAATATCCTCAACCTGTTGAGTCTCATCCCACTCTGAACAACAACAAGGCATTGGGTGTCAGCTTGGCTGGACCAAAAGAGCCGTCTGTTTGGGACTGAGTTATATCCTGACAAAAGTTAAATGCCAAATACCTGATAAAGCTCTTCTACTGTAACAGATACCAAACTTTACCAAACTTTACTTGATGATAACGGTTTGTTTCTCTACTAATTATTTCCATCACGTCATTATCCCCAAACACTTTAAAAATATCAACAGGTGTCAGTCCTTCATCTAACCATTTGTTCAATACAGAAGGTCTGTTACACGGTTGTATTAATGTCGTATTTTCCCCTTTCGTTTTCAGTGCTATATTTTTCCAATGTGTATGTAGGCTTATTCTTTTTCCGGTTTTTGCTTTGGTGGTTGTGGCTGTCCTTCAGTTTACTTAGGGGTTATGTGCTGAGAATCATCAGGAATGTTTAACTCAATGGTCCATGCTGCAGAGGGTCCCAGACGTTAATTTATTGGCAGCGAGCGAAGCGAGCTGCTTCTTACCATAAGACCCGTGGAACCAAGTTTAAGCCAAAAAGTGAATAACTACTCCAAAATATTGTCGGATCGAGCTGAAGTTTGACATTGCAAAATAGTGCTGTCAAAAGCATGGGTGCTGTGTTACAAACTTTTTGGGGTAGAACAAGCCCTTAATGAGTAATTAGCGTAATGAGGGTTTAAATTTGGGTGGAACGTGGCTCGCTGCCACGTTCCAGCCGCAAGAACTGAGTCAAAAGCAAAGGAGCCAGAGGCTGCACGCCTATACTTGATATTAGTTAATTATATGTTAGGTCTTGCTAACAGTCTGGCTAGAAGAATATTAATATTTTCTTCTCCGACGTCAACAATATCCTCACTTGAGTCATCAGCATCCGACTCAGCCCCATCATCAGGAGGCTCTAGTGCAGCTTCAATGCTTGTGGCTTGTTCCTCTTCAGGCAATGAATACAAATTCTCAACTGCTTCCTCAACATTCATGAGGAACCTGAACGGAGACCCAAACTCAAATCATATACCAATGCAATTAACCTTATAAATGATGTGTCAATACATTAAATTTAGAGTATTCGACTGTAGGTAACATAAAACATGAGTATATACTAAGTATATACATACTTATACTTATACATAAGTATATACATGAGGGCATTACTAAATGTTAAGTGTTCCTTGTTTGAAAACACATATGTGGTGGTCACCTTTCCCCAAATGCTCCATGATGCCCATTTAGATCGGCATCAATTTTCAAATTCGTACAGCTTTCATAGAATAAGCAGCAGAGGGCAGGTACTATATTTACATAGTAGTACAGGGCTTTGTGCCCTAAACAATCCGTCTATTACTTGAAATGAATGAACGAATATATATACATTTATTTAAAACTTACTTATTGCGGGGCATTTTAAGAAATTCTTCGAAGGGTCCTCTTCCTCCTCTCCTCCAGTCTTTGTTTACGTTAAGTATGAAAATCTGGGGGCATGAGGCTAAGCTTGAACATTTGTTCTATGGGACGATTAAGAAAAAACGAGTTTTAGATGACAAACTAAAAAATAGCAGGATATTGAATGTTGCCAGCTTTGCGCCCATTTAAATGGGCAGCATGCGCTCGTGGGGGGGGCTCTCTCTCTCTCTCTTCTCCCTGCTCCGTTCCTCTCTCTCCTCCTCTCTCTCTCTCTCTCTCTCATGACCCCATTGTGCTCTCTTTATATGTATTATCTTGTTTTTATGCGTTTTTTGAGGTAATTCCTGTTCTTTTAACTTACATCTGATTAATTTATATGTATATTTTTTTCTTATATCGCTACTATGTTTAAGGTTTATTTGCTTTCCAACCTATTTTTGATAAATTTATATATTTTTCTCTCCTGTACGAAATTCAACACTTCTTTAGTTTGCTATTAGCAACATCTAAATTTTAAATTGACACTGTGACAATTAAACCAGAGAAAGGCAACTATCCTGTATTAAGAGTTAAAAAAATCAGAATAGTACAAAGATAGTATATGCAGGAATAGTATAACAAAAATAGTAGAACAGGAGAGTATATACAAGAATCACCAAATAGCGACAAATAACTGTCATCTCATCACTGGAAAATATTTGGAACCTGTAATACCAAAGTTTTAACCCCTTGAGAACCAGAACGTAATCTCGATTGTAGTTTGGGTACCGTTAGACGATTTTTTGCTAATATAAGCAATATTTTATGCATAATGACCTGTTTTGTATCCTTGTCCACAAGCTAAATTAGTATATTAAGGTATTTATCGTCTTTTTATGGCTATCAATAGACGATTTTATATACCAAAGGAAAGATCTGGGCGTTAAGGGGTTAAACGTATCTGCAATATATGGAATACATTTTCATACGTGTGTCCTTCGTACGTCTGTGTGTCTGTCTCCATCTCTGTCTATAACGAAGGTAATCCCACTATTTATTCCTCATCCTTTTCCTCTAACCCCTTGGGGCCCAGAACGTAATTTCCATTGTAATTTGACTATTCATTTGTAATAAATATAAGCAATATTTTATAGATATGACTCGTTTAGTATCCTTGTTCACTTTATAATTTGGTATATTAAGTTGCTTTTCGTAATTTTATGGCTAACAACAGACGATTTTATATAGCAAAGGAATAATATGGGAGTAAAGGCGTTAAGCTTCATGTCTCCCTATACACAGCCGCATACACGCCCGTACGCCCACGAGAGTCCTAATGTCACAGCCTCGACCCACCCAACCCCTCTAATAGGCCTCCCGGGTCCTATCCATATAACCCTAAGCTGTGTCGCCCTATAGTAACCCTAACGCTATTTTGTGTTCTTATGCACCCTCCAGTTTATCATGCTATCAATAGTTCTTGGTTTTCCATTGTACGATAGCTTTATGTTCAAAAAGTTATTTTTGTTCTCTCTCTCTCTCTCTCTCTCTCTCTCTCTCTCTCTCTCTCTCTCTCTCTCTCTCTCTCTCTCTCTCTCTCTCTCTCTCTCTCTCTCTCTCTCTCTCTCTTTATATCTCCCTCTCTCTCTCTAACTCATTCTATCTTTGAAATACAAGAAACAGTTACGGGACAAAGTGTTAAACAATACTCGTAGACTCTTAAAAAATTTATTAAGGTATTGAATTTACTCTTCCCTCTATAGTCAATACGATGAATAACTATTAGTCTTAATAACTATTAGTCTATTAGTCTTTAAAAAAAATAGATTATGGACACTTTCTTGATGAGTTTTTTTTCTTTTTCTTTTTAGCATGAACACCTAAACCACAATGCTTTTCTCTCTTAATTTACTGTTCTCTCTATATACTCTATACGATAACTAACTATTAGACAAAGCCCTTGCTGTAGCCCCTTGTCTGTCCGTCCGCTAAGCTCCTCACAGCCCCGGGCTTGGCGTGGCCTGCGAGGTATTAACACTGATTAACTTCTCCCTCCCAGGAAATACAAAGACTTCACACACGACTACAATGCGACTGCCACACGACTCAGACGATGACACTACTACTACTACTATTGCTGCTAGTTTTACTACTACAAGACACTCTACTACACTACTACTACTACTACTACTACTACTACTACTACTACTACTATTGTTATTGCTCTTTTACTACTACTACTACAACTATTAATTTGACTCACACCCACAACAAACTCATAGAAAAACACGTGAAAACTTATCTAAACCCTATCTCGACCTATTTTATTCCCTATGTGTGCTCGCTGGGTGTAAATAAAATGCATCACAAAAACACAAAGGACTTTCACCCTTAAGACTAAAACTTTCAAAACAGTCTTTTTCTTTTAGCCTTCTCAACTTCTCCCCCCCCCACACACACACAAGCACGACGCACGCACTACGCACAAAACCACAAAACACACTCAAAATGCACACACACACACACACACACACACACACACACACACACCACACACACACACACACACCCCACACACCAACCACACACACACACACAACACAACCACACACACACACACACACCCCACACAACACCAACACACACACACACACACGAAAACAGCTTCAACTCGAGGGTTGTACATGGACGTGTAAAGCAAGCATAATAGACCTCCATATTAAGATAATAATAATAATAATATTAATAACAATAAAACCTCAGGAAATATGTTTAATATAAGAAATAAATACTTAGAGATAAGAAAATAAGAGATAATAATAGATAGAAGAATTATCTGTTTAACTTCATATATGTGTATTGTACTATAGGAATCTTATTGTTGTGCATAATTACCTTCATATAAACATAGTATTGGTTATAGTAATCGGAAAATATGTATCGATAATTTATATCAATGGCGAGAAAGTTTAAATAGGGCCTACATTAGTTTAGTTTAGGTTAAAGTAGCTAAACTAACGTGACCTAATTTAACATTTTTCTCCATAGAATTTTATTTCTCGATACAAACTGAATAAATGCTACCTTACTTCCGATAGTCCTGCAGGGATTATTGGTTTTATAAAATGGTCTTTTATTCTGGGACTGGGGAGTGCTGTGAAGTGTGGGGCAGGTGTATCCAGCTTCTTTCCTGTGAATACAGGAGTGAGGTAAGGGTGCGTCCTTGCCCCATCACTTTTCAACGCTTGTATGGACTGGGTATTGGTATGGATTGGACAAGGTAGTAGATCAAAGTGATTGTGGAGCATCCGTCGGCAACACCAAGGCCCGTACCGAGAGTCATGATGAAGGTCAAGCGACGAACGACGAACGACAGAGGAAGGGTAGCGTAAAAGTGATATTTTTCGGATCGAAGAGCAGCGACGACGGTCGAAGGTCGGCACGGGTACCCGTGTCTTCGTGCCGACCTTCGTCGCTGCTCTTGGTTCCAAAAAAATCCTTTTTACGCTACCCTTCCTCTGTCGTTCGTCGTTCGTCGCTCGACCTTCATCATGACTCTCGGTACGGGCCCAAGATCACTGATCTTGTTTTTGCCGATGATGCAGTAATCTTTGTTGAGTCGCTGGAGGTCCTGGTGATGGCTCTCGAGGCGCTGCACGAGGAGGCAAAGCCTTTGGGACTTGAGGTCTCCTGGCTCAAGACCAAGGTCCAGGTGTTTGGAGACTTACTAGATGAAGCAGTACAGTCTGTTCATGCGTGTGGCGAGGACATTGAGATCTTGGAAAGTTTTACATACCTTGGTAGCGCAGTCCATAATGACGGCGGGTCACGTCAAGAAGTCTTACGGCGGATTGGCATAGCCCACGGTGTTATGGACTCGCTCAGCGGGAGTATTTGGTGTTGTCGGTACCTGTGCAGGAGGACAAAGATCCGGATCTTCAAGTCGCTTGTGATCCCTTTCTTACTCTATGGGTGTGAGACATGGACACTAAATAGTGACTTGAAGAGACAAATCAATGCCTTTGGTAATAAGTGTCTTCGCAGAATCATGAGGTATCGCTGGGATGATTACCTGTCAAATCAGCGATTGCACCGTGAGACTGAATCGAGGCCTATTACCTGCATAGTCCGTCAGCGCCAACTTCGGCTATATGGGCATGTGGCACGCTACCCTGAAACCGATCCTTCCCATCGGGTTGTATCTGTAAGAGACAATCCGGCGTGGAGGAGGCCAAGGGGCGCCCACAAGGCTCGTGGCTGGGGCAAGTTGATGTTTCTTGTCGAGAGCTGCTTGGTATGGGAAAGGAGCCTGCATGGGAACTCGCGCGTGGTGACCCCCGGGAGTGGCGTCGTAGGGTGGGCGAGGCGACGCGCCCCCCGGCGTATGCCTCCAATGATTGATTGATTACTTCCGATACTTTGTTTCCTTCTTACTTTCTTTCCTACATTATATTACAGTATATTAATGTCAGGCGTAGATATGTACAGCGTTATGAGACTAAAGGTAAGACACTAACAGCCTCGAACAGGGCTTGCGATCATTATATCTATGTATGATAAATTGTGATATGTAAAAAAAAAAGACCACAAAAATATAAATAAATCAGAAAAGAAAAAATAACTGAGTAACAGAGTAATCATGTAAGAAGTGATTAATGGTCCCTTAGTTATTAATGTTAGAAAGAGCCAACATTTTGTACTTTACTCAATAAAAAAGAAAATATGATAAGATTATAAGAAATATGAGGAATGAGATGAAACTTATAATCAATACATAAGGAGAAGTGATAACACATTGGGTTTTTTTTTACGAAGCGAAAAATCCTGACCCCTTGCTGCTTACTAACTAATATCTGATGCCAGGAGAAGGGAATACTACGCTTCCTCTAAACTTCAGTTGTATTTTATCAGAGTTAACCATATTATCAGGTAAACATAGGTATATCACTTAAAGCGTGAAACCTTAAGATAGATGGATATTTCGCATCATAAAAAAAAAAAAGGACAATAAAAACCGGGGGGAAATTCCGTTTTTGTCTCCAGACAAATATGTTTCGGCGCCCCTTCTGTAGAGACAAAGATTACATAAGCATTAGTTTTTATATTATATTTTTCGATGAATTCATTATTTCTAGTTTTTGATTTTTTTTATTTATCTCTCCCCTTTTCTCTCTCTCTCTCTCTCCCCTCTCTCTCTCTCTCTCTCTCTCTCTCTCTTCCCCTTCTCTTCTCTCTCTCCCCTCTTTTCTCTCTCTCTTTCTCTCTCTTCTCTCTCTCTCATTTAGGTTACTTCGAAACGACAGACATGAACCCCCCTCCTCTCCCCCTCTTTTCTCTTCTCTCTCCCTTTCCTCTCTCTCTCTCTTTTCCTTCCTCTCTCCTCTTTTTTCTATCACCTGGAAATGCCCCGGGAATACACAAACCACCTGACACACCCCACATAACCCTCCTATTATCGATGACGGACGCACCCAAACGCACTCAAGACCTACATCGGAACACCTTCAAGAGATCCTTTGCAAGGGCTTAAGAAACGATAACAGGAACGACAGACGCTTTCCTTTACATCAGCCACCCTCCCCTTTTCCTTAGATGTGTATGCAGGAAAAAGGCTTTTTAAGACAGGTGTCTAATAGGCAGGTGTGTGGGAGGAGGGTGGGGATGGGGTGAGAGGAGAAAAGTCGTGCGTCCGCTCGTGGGGGGTTAAAAAAGGGGGAGGGGGGTAGAGAGAGAGAGAAGAGAGGGGAGAGAGGAAGAGAGGAGGAAAAGAGAGAGAAGGGGGGAGGGGAGAGGAGAAGAGAAAAGAGAGAAAGAGAAAGGAAAGAGAGAGAGAGAGGAGAAGAGGAGAGAGAGAAGGGGGGGAGAGGGAGAGGGAGAGGGAGAGAGAGAGAGAGAGAGAGGAGAGAGAGAGAGAGAGAAGAAGAAAAAAAAAGAGAGGAGGAGAGAGAAGAGAGAGAGAGAGAAGGGGGAAAGGGAGAGAGAGAGAGAGAGAGAGAATGAGGAGAGAGAGAAGGAAGAAGAGAGAGAGAGGGAAAAAGGGGGAAGAAAGAAGAGAGAGGAGGGAGGAGAGAGAGAGAAGAAGAAGAACGAACGAACGAAGAACGCGAACGAACGAAAAAGAACGAACGACAACGAACGAAGAAAACGAAGAAAAGAACGAAAGAACGAACGAACGAACGAAGAAAGAGAACGAAACGAACAACGAACGAACGAACGAACGAACGAACGAACGAACGAAAACGAACGAACGAACGAACGAAAAGAAAAGAACAACCAACGAACGAAAGAACGAACGAACGAACGAAGAAAACGAACAACGAACGAAACGAACGAACGAACAAAAAGAACGAAAGAACGAACGAACAAAAAAAGAAAAAACGAACAACGAAGAACGAACGAAAAAAACCCCCAAAGAAAGAAGAACGAAAAAAAAAAAGAAAACGAAAAACGACGAAACGAACGAAAGAAAGAAAAAACGAAAAAGAACGAACGAAGAACGAAAAAAAAGAACGAACGAAGAAGAACGAACGAAAAGAACGAAACGAAGAAAACGAACGAAAAGAACGAACGAAAAACGAAGAAAAAGAAGAAGAACGAAGAAACGAAACGAAGAAGGAAAAGAAAAAGAAAAAGAACGAAGAACGAAAGAACGAAAACGAAAAGAACGAACGAACGAACGAACAAAAAGAAAAAACGAACGAAAAAAGAAAAAGAAAACGAAGAAAGAAAGAAAAGAACGAACGAAGAAAAAAAGAAGAAAGAACGAACGAACGAAGAAAAAGAACGAACGAAAACGAACGAAGAACGAAAAAGAAAAACGCGAACGAAAGGGAAAGAAAAGAAGCAACAAACGAACGAAACACGAAAAAGCGAGGAAAAAGAAGAGAAGAAAGAGAAGGGGAAAAAGGAAGAGGAGAGGAAAGAAGAAAGAAAAAGAGGGAAAAAAAAAAAAAAGGGAAGAGGGAAGGAAAAAAATGAAGAACAGCGAAGAAAGGAAGAAAAAAAAGGAAGAAGGAATAGGAAGGAAAAAACAAACAAACAGGACACTAAGAAGGACAGAGGGAAAGGAGATGGAAGGGAAGGGAGGAAGAAAAGGAAGGAAGGAGGGGGAAGGAATAGAAGGAAGGAAAAAAAGGGAAGAAAAGGGGGAAGGAAGGAAGGAAAAAGGGAAAAAGGAAGAAGGAAAAAGGAAGGGAAAGGGAAAAAGGAAGGAAGGAAGGAAGGAAAGGGAAAGGGAAAGGAAGAAGGAAGGAAGGAAAAGGAAGGAAGGGAAAAAAGGAAGGAAGGAAAGAAGGAGAAGGGGGAAGGAAGGAAGGAAGGGAAGGAAGGAAGGAAGGAAGGAAGGAAGAAGGAAAGGAAGGAAGGGAAAGGGAAAGGAAGGAGGGAGAGGGTTAAAAAGTTAGGAGCCCTTTCGGGCTTCGCCTTTTAAAAGAACAACGGGGAGAATGAGCCTACCATTATTTATCTCTCTCTCTCTTTTTCTCTTCTCTCTCTCTTTTTTTCTCTCTCTTTTCTCTCTCTCTCTCTCTCTTCTCTCTCTTCTCTCTCTTTTCTCTCTCTTCTCCTCTCTCTCTCTTTCTCTCTCTCTCTCTCTCTCTCTCCTCTCCTCCCCCTCCTTCCCCACAGCTCAAATTTTTCCCATTTCCAGAAGTGTATAAATTTTCATATCCCCAATTATTTTTTTCTCGTAAAAATTTTTTTTTTTTACTTTATATTTTTTTTTTTCTATATTTTTACGTACGTATGGTTTTTTTTTATTATTTTTACGAAAAATTTCCATTCATGTTAAAGAAATGACCTCCTGAAAAAATGTCCTTAATGATGATAGTGCCCAAATGATAATAGTGTCCAAGATGATAAAATGCCCCTCCTCCCCCATTTCCCCCCAACTCCAGATTTAAATTTTCTTTTTATTTTCCTTCTCATTTCCTCGGTTGATTTAGTCATCAACACCACCCCCCCATCACCTCACCCCCCCCCCCCCCCCCTCCTCCTTTCCTCCTCCCCCCCTCCAAGTATTTTTAAATAGGGGGTCCGGACCCTCAAGGGGGATAAAGAGTATCCTAGTTTAGTTTCATCCCGACATTGTCGATTGTTATGCGATATGGGGTAAAACATTGGCAAAACAGTGTCACAGGCTAATCAGATGGGGCATAAATTGCAATGTCGCATCACAGAAATCGGATACTGCCCCAAATTAAAATAAAGCAGATTTCACGAGATCAGCAGGGTACTAACGAATTTGATTGGATTGATACTAAATGGAATAACGCCGAAAACATGTGTAATGATTCACAAATAAACTCAATCGGTGGGGGAAAAACATTTCCCAGGTAAGAAAACGTTTGAAAAATAAACAGTTTCATTTTGGATGAATAATGAGACCAAAACAAATCATTGGCGAAAGGCCGAGCGTAAAAAGTTTACAAAGATCAAAGCAGACGCGTTCTAGAAATACAATGACAAAAAACGCTTTAAAAAGGATAATTAAAGTCAAAAAACGCGAGTATGAAAAAAAAAATTGCAAAGGAAACCCAAAATAAAACCCCAAAAAGGGTTTCTTTCAAAACGTTCAAAAGTAAGAAAAACCAAAAAATTTTGGGCCACTGAAAGATACAAATAACATTTTGGGTAAATGAAAATAAGAGATGGCGTTCGTACTAATGAATACTTTAATGCGGTATTTTTTAAAAGAAACGAACCCCCTTACCAGAACCAGAAAAACATTTTGGGGGACCGAAAGGGTAGACTGGTAATGGAGAGATAACAGTAGACAAATATCAAAGTATTTGCAAAAAAACGCCCAGCAAAATCCGTGGGGGGGACGAAACTCCCGGATATTTCGCAAATTTCCGAACTTTTGCTCCCAAAAAGATTATTCTCAATAAATCGCTATTGGACAAAAATTTCCTAGTATGGGAAATTAGCAAATGTTACCCGATATTCAAAAAAAGAGGTAAAAGCCTCGCAAGTAAATTTGCCCAAATTTGTCTAACTTTCCCTGATTGTTAAACTTTTGAGAAAAAATTGGGGATAAAAAAGTGTCTTTCCCCGATGAAAAAACTCAATACTAAAATCCAAACTGGATTTCGAAATAAGAGATCCCGCTTAACAAACCTACTCGATTTTTTTTAAGTCTATATTCAAAACTGGGGCGCTAAAATTCCCCGGATTAAATTTCCTTGATTTTTAGAAAACCTTCATAAGTTCCCCCCTAAAACGCTTTTGGGGCCCAAATAAGGGGCCCTGGGTTAGGAGAGCAAATATGTTCAGGGGTTGGCGATTGCTTTTAAATCACAAAACGGGTATAATAAATGGCGAGGCATCTGATTTGGTTTGAGTTACTAGTGGGGTGCCTCGGGGTCATTTGGGTCCTCTTTTTTCTGATAATACAATGATCTGGACTGCGAACTTGTATTAAATATCGAAATCTGCAGAGACACCAAATTAGGCCTAAAGCATAATACTAGAGAAAAATGCGAACTTACAACGTGTCCGACAAAATATCAGATGGGTGAAAAATGGCTATTAAATTTAATTCCGAGATATGTTTTAAAGTAAGCAATGGCAAAGAAAACCTCATATAAATATCAAAGCAAAAAAAAATCGCAACGAACTACGCAGGAAAAAAAATTTGGTGTTATCATAACGATCTTTAAAACCGCCCCATTGCCTATCCAGTAAAAAGGAATAGATGTTGGGCTTCATTAAAAACGAACTTTTTAAAATAAAACTCCGAAAGTAATGACACAATTATCACGTCCTTGGGTTTGGCCCACTTGAATATGCCTTCAATTCTGGTCGCCCTGTTTTGTAAAGATCAGCCAAAATTTGGGGTCAGTGCAAAGAAGGCAACCAAAAAATTCCCTCTCTACGAAATTCATTTTTGAAAAGGGGGAAATGCGGAATCTTAATATTTTTTCCTTAAAGGATCGTAGAATCCGTGGGGACTTGATAGAAACCTTTAAAATCCCAAAAGGATTTATGTCATTAATCAGAGAACCTATTCGAGCTTTTCTTCAAATGATAACAAAAATAATGGGTTTAAAAATAAACGATCAAAAGTTGCATCACAGATTCCGAAAATTTTTTGTTGAGTTTTGAACGATGGAACAAGTTACCAGAAAAAGATTCGAAGCCCGCACAAACACATTTTTAAAAAAAGACTTGACGCGCACTGTAAAGTAAGGGTTTTGATATCCCTGCGAATTAAATTTTTAGCCCCCCGGGATCGTTTAGTTGTAGTTTTTATGGTATTTGTTTTAGTAATTTCAATCCTATCATTCCCCCTAGTAATTTTCATTTTCCTATTTTCTTTGGGGACATGGTTCATTTTCCAACTGTTTTTTTTTACATGTGTTAAAGTTAGTAGTATGTTTTTCAGCAGTACTCTCGCCATGGACCATTAGGTTTCCTGTGTCTGTTACTCCTTTGTAACCCTATGTAAACCTCCTCCTCCTCCTCCTCCCTCCTCCTCCCCCCTTTCCTCCTCCTCCTCCTCCTTACTCCTCCATCGTCAAAAAGATTGCATAAAATTGGAAAAACGCAATCAATTATCAGTAATTCTTTGTAGGGGCAGGGTATGGCAATATTGATGATGATATGATGATAATAATAATAATAAAATAATTTTAAATATTAAGGAAAATGAAATATCTTAATGATAATGAAAATATAAGAAAATCTGAAATAGTATGTTAATGAAAAAAAATAATAATTGTGATATAAGAAATTTTTAGAAATTCATTACACAATGCTTTTTTTTAAAAATTTCAGGAGTTTACGAATTCCGTGGTGTAGCATAAACTGTTTCTGAGCTACCTTAACAATCATCCGTCTAACACTTACCCCCCCTCCCTTACCCTCCCCAACCCCCACTCCCCACACACATAAGGGGGGGGTAAAAATTTTAAAAAAACGGGTCAGTCTGGGTGAGACGATGGGGGGGAGGGGTTTTTGGGTTTGGTGCCTCTGTCAGACTTTGGCCGTTTTTTAAACAGGGACTAGGGAGGTTAACGGGAGCTTCCTGTTAACTAAAGGGGTATCAATCCAAAAAACGCGTGTTTTAGACACCATCATCGAGAGCTAACATGGTCTTATGCTGTTCCACGACTGCGCGTGGGTTGGCAGCCCTGAACCAGGGAAATATTTTGTAGGGGGACGGAGAGCGGAGAAGGCATTTGTTTCCGCGCCCTGCTACCAAGAATAACTAAACACACCATACCATATATTCCCCATTTTCTTTTCTTTATTCACTTTTAACCCACATTTCCCTGCTCTTCATAGCTCTTCCATTATCGGAGTCAAGATTCTCATGGTCATTTAAGATATTTTATTTGCACAACCAATGAGGCCTTAAATTACTAAAAAGAACGAAAAAAAACCCACTATCATATGAAAGAAAATACCCCACCAAAAATAAGAAACGGCAATAAAGGTAATAATTTCGTATATGCTTCCGCCCCATCAAGTTGTTATTTCTGCCAGTCCCGGTCAAGTTAGGTTACTGTTACGTTAGATTACGGTCAGGTTAGGTATACATAAGCACAGGTAAAAGCTTATTAGATAGATAGATATTAAGTCGTAGAAAATAGGAACACGCGGCGACGCGAAGAGTTGGAACTCTCGCCGACGGGGACGAGAGATACGGTAGACGAGAGATACGGTAGACGAGAGTATCATAAGGCAATCGATTTTGGGAAAAGGGTGTGAAAGGTGAAGCCCGTTAAATGGGAGGATAGTGTTGGAGAAATCTGAGAGAGGAGAGAGAGAGGAGAGAGAGAGAGAGGGGAGAGAGAGAGAGAAGAGAGAGAGAGAGAGAGAGGATGAGAGAGGAGGGAGAGGAGAGAGAGAGAGAGAGAGAGAGAGAGAGATCATGCATGAGGAGAGAATGCGAATGAGGTGGATATATGTGTGGAAATACAAGACTTCTGCCGTGGCCTCCCCGTAGAGGGAGTTGAAAGGAACCGTTGTTAGCGTAGACTAGACTATATGACCCAAAAAAGAATAAATGTATCCTCTGTTCCCATTAATTAAATGCAAGTGCTGCTGTATAGTCGTATAAGTGATGTACTTTAGTTGCTGATAGCCTGGGCTCGGCGGGCGAGGAGAGGTAAACAAACCATATTTCAAAGACCGCCAAACGCGGTCTTCTAAAAAATATTTCAGAAGCTTCATAATCTGCAGTAGAGGCATGCATAACACTCATATTTTGCCAAACAGAATATTGGCAATACCGATAATTTGTCTTAGCATTGGCATCTGCATAGTATTCGTAAATATCATTAGACTCAGGTGTTGGACAAGGGTCTGGGTGCCTAACATTCCCAATACTATTCTCGTTAGTTTTAGATCAACTTAAGACTAATCCCCCCCGGAAAAAGTTTAAAGAATGGAAATGCCTGTCTAAAGTCACGGTTAGTCCTAGGTTAGCCTAAGTCCACGTTTAAAGATTCGGCCGTTTTGTGTAGTCTCTCCAGTGCACACAACACCGTTAACTCTTCATTTCC
The DNA here is from genome assembly GCA_016584305.1 of Chionoecetes opilio. Classification (NCBI taxonomy): domain Eukaryota; kingdom Metazoa; phylum Arthropoda; class Malacostraca; order Decapoda; family Majidae; genus Chionoecetes; species Chionoecetes opilio. The sequence continues at coordinate 175,255 of JACEEZ010026294.1, read as the reverse complement.
AAGCATTTCCTCCTCCATATAAAAAAAACGATAATATATTGAGCGAGAAAAAGTCACCTTTGAGAGAAGTTATTACCATTAAAGATAATCGAAATCAAGTCTGCAGCAAATGAAACCACCGCGTGACACAGATAAAAGACAGATATATAAACAAAACAAATGTAACACTAGTAAGACACATAAATATAAATAAAATAAATGGCTAAATAGATCATGATAAATAAATATAATAATCAAATGAAGAAATTAACAAAAACTCGAACCCATGAAGCCACCCAACCCAGACCCGACCCAGCCCAAACCCAGACCCAACCCAGCCCAAACCCAGCCCAGACCTGACCCAGCCCGAACCCAGCCCAGACCCGACCCAGCCCGAACCCAGCCCAGACCCGACCAAGCCCGAACTCAGCCCAGCCCGAACCCCGCTCAAACCCAGCCCAGAATACCACAAGCCTCACCGTTCGTTATTGGAGCGACCAGAAAGGTGAAAAAACATTGAAAACCTTTATTTTGTTTCTTATTGGAGCGGCAAAAATGTGGAAATACATTGAAAACTTAAATTTTTTGCTCTCAATATCTTTTCCACTGACCGCGAGACATGACCTATTTCTCTTACTACGACAAATTGACTCATGACACAATACACGACGCACGCAAGGGTGAGAGAGACATAGACACATATCAGATCCACAACAGAGAGAGAGAAAGAGAAGAGAGAGAGAGAGAAGAGAGAAGAGAGAAGAGAGAGAAGAGAAAAGAGGAAAGAGAGAAGAGAAGAGAAAGAGAAGAGAAAGAGAAAGACAGAGAGAGAGAGAGAGAGAGAGAGAGAGAGAGAGAGAGAAGAGAAGAGAAGAGAGAGAGAGAGAGAGAGAGAGAGAGAAGAGAGAGAAGAGAGAAGAGAGAGAGAGAGAGAGAGAGAGAGAGAGAGAGAGAGAGAGAGAGAGAGAGAGAGAGAGAGAGAGCCTGCCGTGGAACGTCTCACCAACTCGACGCTCAACACCATCACCTTAATCACAGAAGAGGTGATGCGACAGCTGCAACTGGTCGACCCTAAGAAGGCCCTTGGACCAGACGGGGTGTCCCCCCACATCCTTAAGTACTGCGCTGCCCAGCTGGCAGCCCTCGTCACCGATATCTTCCAGTGTTGTCTCAGCACTGGTAAGTGGCCCTCCACGTGGAAGGTGGCAAGAGTAGCGGCCATTCACAAAAAGGGAAAGAAGACGGAGCCAAAAAACTACAGACCAATCTCTCTCCTGTCTGTCCTCGGCAAGACACTGGAAACCATCATTGCCAGCAGGATCTCCTACTTCTTCACCACACACCGCATCCTCAGCAACAGACAGTTCGGCTTCCGCCCTAACAGGTCTGTCAACGACATCCTTCTCCTTATGTCCACCTTAAAGGACCAATCCCTGGACAGAGGACGCGACACTTTCGTCATCGCCTTGGACATCGCCGGAGCTTTTGATAGGGTGTGGCACTCCGGTCTCATCACCAAACTCCGCAGCATGGGAGTAACTGGCGGCCTTCTCCACCTCCTTCACGACTACCTGCGGAACAGATCTCTCAGCGTGGCGGTGAACGGACACACTTCGGAAGAACACTCGATTGGAGCTGGTGTCCCACAAGGCAGTGTTCTTGGACCCCTATTATGGAATGTGTTTTTCAACGACCTCCTGATGCTCACCCCGGAGGCACACGCCTACGCGGATGACTGCACCCTCACATTCCCCTGTGACAGTACTGACCACCGCACTACTGTCGCCCTCGTCAACCAAGTGTTGGAGACCATCCCTTCATGGGGACGACGGTGGCAGGTTGATCTCGCCCAGGACAAAACACAGGTCATGCTGATCTCCCGGTGACATCACCCCCCAGCCACCCCTATCCCACCCATTCTTCTGGACGGGAAGGTGTTGCCCTTGCAGCCGACGGTCAACATTCTCGGCGTTGAGGTGAACAGCACCCTCTCCTCCACCAGCCATGTCAGGAAGACAGCCTCCAAGGCCGCAGGTAGGTTGAACTGCGTCAGGCGCGTCTCCCACCTCCTTGACGCTCGGGGTGTCACAACCCTTTATGCGGGCCAAGTCCGCTCCCTTATGGAGTACGCCCCCCTGACTTGGTCATCCTGCCCCCCCTCGTACCTTGGTCTCCTAGACAAGGTACAAAACCGTGCCCAGCGGCTCATCTCCCTGAAGGCAGCACCAAACATGCAGCTCGCCCCCCTACAGCCCCTACAGCACAGGCGAGACGTGGCCGACCTGTGCGTCACGTACAAAATCGTCAAGCAGGGCGCCCCGCACCTCGCTATACTCCGGCAGCCGTGGGCGACACCTCACCCATACTCCACCAGGGACGCCAACAAGAGGGACCAACAACTCATTGTTCCCTTCGCCAGGACAGAGACCTTCTTCCGCTCCTTCCTGCCGCGATACAGCAGGCTGTGGAACCGTGTAGTGCGACAAACTGATATGCACCAGGCCGCCACACTCCACATCTTCAAGTGTGCAGTGAATGCCTGGCTGATGCCATCTAGACATAATTAGTAAACTTATAGACAACTAGTAAATGTGCAGACTAAAGATAGTTATCGACACCTCACCGGGAGCTTTTGGCTGTAAAATTAATATCAGTTGTAAAAAAAAAAAAAAAAAAAAAAAAAAAAAAAAAAGAGCGAGCAAGAGAGACAGAGCGACAGAAAGAGACACAGAAAGAGAGAGACAAAGAGAGAGAGAGAGAGGAGAGAGAGGAGAGAGAGAGAGAGAGAGAGAGAGAGAGAGAGAGAGAGGAGAAGAGATGAGTAGAGAGAGGAGAAGAGAGAGAGAGAGAGAGAGAGAGAGAGAGAGAGAGAGAGAGAGAAAGAGAAGAGAGAGAGAGAGAGAGAGAGAGAGAGAGAGAGAGAGAGAGAGAGAGAGAGAGAGAGAGAGAGAGAGAGAGAGAGAGAGAGAGAGAGAGAGAGAGAGAGAGAGAGGAGGAGAGAGAGAGAGAGAGAGAGAAGAGAGAGAGAGAGAGAAAAGGAGGAGTAAGAGAGAGGGGAGAGTNACCCCAAAACACCTGACACAACACAACCCCTCCTATTATCGAGTGACGGACGCAGCGAAACGCCACTCAAGACCTACATCGAGAACACCTTCAAGAGATCCTTAGCAAGGGCTTAAGAAACAGATAGACAGGCAGGACAGACAGACGCTTCCTTTACATCAGTCCGACCCTCCCTTTCCTTAGAGTGTGTATGCAGGAATGGCTTTATAATGACCAGGTGTACTAATGAGGCAGGTGTGATGGAGGATGGGTGGGGATGGGGTGAGAGGAGTAAATGTCGTGCCTTGCTTCGGGGGGTGTAAAAAGGAGGGGAGGAGAAAGAGAAGAAGAAAGGGGAGAGAAGAGATAGAAGAAGGAGGAGAGAAAGAGAGAGAAGAGGAGGAAGAAAGAGAAGAAGAGAGAAAGAGAGAGAGAGAGAGAGAGAGAAGAAGAGAAGATGAGAGAAGACAGAGAGGAGAGAGAGAGGGAAAAGAGAGAAGAGGAGAGGAGGGAAAAGAAGAGAAAAAAGAAGAAGCGAAGAAGAGGAGAAAAAGGGGAGGGAAAGAGAGAAAAAGAAGAAGAGAAGAGAGAAGAAGAGAAGAAGACGAAGAAGAGGGAGAAGAGACGACGAGAGAGAGAGAGAGAGAGAGGAGAGAGAGAGAGAGAGAGAAGAGAGAGAGAGAGGACAGGAGAGAGAGAAAGAGAGAGGAGAGAGAAGAGAGAGGAAGAGAAAAAAAAATATGGATGATAGAGGGAAGGAAAATAATGAAGAACATGCGAAGAAAGGTAATGAAAAAAAGGAAGTAAGGAATTAGGAAAGGAGGAGGAAAGGAAACATACCAATCAACTACAGACACATAAGAAGGACAGAGGAAAGGAGATGGAAGGGAAGGGAGGAAGAAAGGAAGGAAGGAAGGACGGAAGGAATAGAAGGAAGGAAAAAGGGAAGAAGGAAGAAGGAAGGAAGGAAGGAAGGAAGGAAGGAAAGGAAGAAGGAAGGAGGAAGGAAGGAAGGAAGGAAGGAAGGAAGGGAAGGAAGGAAGAAGCAAGGAAGGAAGGAAGGAAGGAAGGAAGGAAGAATGAAGAAGGAAGGAAGGAAGGAAGAAGGAAAAGGGAAGGAAGGAAGAAGGAAGGAAGGAAAGCAAGGCAGCAAGGAAGGAAGGAAGAAAGGAAGGAAGGAAGGAAGGAAGGAAGGAAGGAAAGCAAGGAAGCAAGGAAGGAAGGAAGGAAGGAAGGAAGGAAGGAGGGAGATGATGGCTCTAAAATGTTGAGGACGCTCCTGCTGTCTGTCTGCCTTGAAATATGTTAACATTATCTTTGTCTCTTCTAGCATTATGAGTTTTCTCTACCATTACTTTATCTCTCTCTCTCTCTCTCTCTCTCTCTCTCTCCCCTCTCTCTCTTCTCTTCTCTCTCTCTCTTTCCTCTTCTCTCTTCTCTCTCTCTATCTCTCTCTCTTCCTCTCTCTCTCTCTCTCTCTCTCTCTCTCTCTCTCTCTCTCTCTCTCTCTCTCTCTCTCTCTCTCTCTCTCGCTCTCTCTCCTTCCACAGCTCAAAGTTTCCATTTCCAGAAGTGTTATCAATTTTCATATACCAAATTATGTTTTTTCTCGTATAAATATTTTTTTTTACTTTACTTATTCTTTTTTTCTATATTTTTACTGTACGTATGTTTTTTTTTATTATACTTTACGATAATTTCCATCTCATGTTAAGAAATGACCTCCCTGATAAAATGTCCTTAATGATAGATAGTGTCCAAGATGATAGATAGTGTCCAAGATGATAAAATGTCCCTCCTCCTCCACTTCCCCAACTCCAGATTTCAATTTCTTTTTATTTTCCTTCTCACTTCCTCGAGTCTGATTTAGTCATCAACACCACCACCATCACCCCCACCCCCCCTCCTCCTCCTCCTTCTCCTCCTCCTCCTCCTCCGAAGTATATTTAAATCAGGTGGTCCGTGAGCCTACAAGGGATAATAGAGTATCCTAGATTTAGTTTTCACTACCGACATTGATCTGATTGATTACTGCGATATAGGTGAACATTTGGCAAACAGTGATCACAGGCTAATCAGATGCGGCATAAATTGCAATGTCGACATCACAGAAAATCGGTTACTAGTCCCAAATTATAATAAAGCAGATTTCACGAAGATCAGCAGGGTACTAAGCGAAGTTGATAATGGATTGACTACTAAACGTAATATGCGGAAAAAATGGGAAGGTAGGCGCAAAATAAACTCCGATCCCCCCCCGGTGGTGAAAAAACATGTTCCCATGGTAGGAAAACGTTGAATAAATCATAAACAGACAGTTGGATGACTAATGAGATTCAACAAATCATTGGCAGAAGCGCCGAGCGTATAAAGTTTACAAGCGATCAAATGCGGGGACGGCGATCTAGAGAATACAATGACGTAAAACGAACGTTGCAAGGATAATTAAGGGACTAAAAAGCGCGAGTATTGAAGAAAAAATTGCAAAGGATCCAAATCAAACCCGAAAAGGTTCTTTCAATACGTTCGAGTAAGAAAAAAAGGCAAAACTATTATTGGGCCATCTGAAAGATAAAAATAAAACTTGGTAAATGATAATAAGAGCATTGGCAAGGCGTACTCAATGATACTTTAATGCAGATTTATTAAAGAAGGACGAAAGTCCCCTTACCAGAACAGTAAAACATGTATGCGGGACTCGAAAGTAATAGATTGGAAATAGGAGGAGATAACAGTAGACGAAGTATCAAAGTATTTGCAGAAACTAGACCCAGCAAAATCCGTGGGGGTGGACGAAATCGCCGCGAGAACTTCGCGAATGTCACAGTCAACTTTCGTTCCATTAAGATTCTCAATAAATCGTAAGGCACAAAAATGTCCTAGTATGTGGAATTAGCTAATGTTACACCGATATTCAGAAAGGGAGTAAGAGCCCGCGCAAGTAATTATCGCCAATAGTTCTAACGTCTGTGATTGTAAACATTGAGAAAATATGCGGGAATAAAATAGTGTCTTTCCGATGAACACTAACTCAATATTAAACTCGCAGCATGGATTTCGAAATAAAGAGATCCTGATTGACAAACCTACTGGATTTTTTAAGTCATTTATTCAAAACTGGGACGCTAAAATTCTCGGATGTATATACCTTGATTTTCAGAAAGCCTTCGATACAGTTACCCATAGCGACTTGACAAAAGCTAAGGACAAATGTCTGGGGAGAGTCAACTATGTTAATGATTGGCGATTGCTTTCAAAATCGTAAACAAACGGGTAGTAATAAATGGGTTGAAACATCTGATTGGTTAGATGTTACTAAGTGGGGGTGCCTCAGGGTCGGTCTTGGGAGCCCACTCTTTTTAGATTATATATCAACGATCTGGATGGGGACTTGTATCAAAATATCGAATTGCAGACGGACACAAATTAGGCGGTAAAGCATATACTAGAGAAAACGGCGACTCATACAAGTGATCTCGACAAACTATAGACTGGAGTGATAAATGGCTATTAAAATCAATCCGATAAATGGCGAAAGTAATAAAAAATTGTGCCCCCCATTATAGGCAAACGATAACTCAAATATAACTATCAAATGCAAATAAATCGTTAACTGAAGCTACAGCAGGAAACAGGATTTAGGTGTCATCATCAGTAATGATCATGGAAAACCAGTTCGCCATTGCCTAGCTGCCAGTAAAAAGGCGAATATGCTGTTTGGGCTTTATTAAACGGCCAATTTTGACACAAAAACTACGATAAAAGTAATGACACAATTATACACGTCCGTGGTTAGCCACACTTGGAATATGTCGCCGTCCAATTCTGGTCGACTGTTTCAGTAAAAAGACCAAGCAAAATGGAATCAGTGCAAAGAGCCAACCAAACAAATTCCATCTCTGCGACATCATCTTATGAAAGAGAGACTGCGGAAATTAATATGGTTTCTTAAAGGATCGAGAATCCGTGGGACTGATAGAACCTTTAAGATCCTAAAAGGATTTGATGTCACTAAATCAAGAGAAAACCTATTCGAGCTTTCAACTCAAGTGACACAAGGAAATAATGGTTTAAAACTAAAACGGTCAACGTGCATCACTGATCTCCGTAAATTATTTCAAGGTGAGAGTCAGTTGATCGATGGAACAAGTTACAGCAAATGTTGTCGGAGCCAGCACAATAAATACATTCAAAAAGTGTGGACGCGCACTGTAAAGTAAATGGGTATTGATAGTGCCTGCGAATTCATATTAGTCCCCCGGATCGATAGTTGTAGTGGTAGGTGGTAGTGTAGTTAGATATTTCATACCCTATTTTTCTTGCCTATGAACCTTCTGTTGTCCTATCTTCTTTTTAAGGACATGGATCCTTTTCCAACGTTTCTTACAAGGTAGGGATAGGTTAGTAGTATGTAGTTCAGCAGATACCCTCGGTCATGGACCAATAGGTCTCCTGGTGTCTGTTATGCCATGTAATCCTATGTAATCCTATGTAATCTCCTCTCCTCTTCCTTCCATCCTACCTCCTCCTACTCCTTCCTCCTTCACTCCTCTCCTCCTACCTCTCCTCCTCGTCAGTCTTCCTTGCTTCCATCTCTCCCCTCACCTCCATACCTCCTCTTACATAATTAATAATATATCATTTTGCCCTCATATATTCCTTATCTTATTTGCCTGAAAACCTCTGCTTATTATAATATAAAGGCTGGCCCTTCAAAGTTGTAACCAAACATTACTGTATTTCTGCAACTATTATTAAATGTTTCAAATGTTATCTCTTTCCATCCTTCTCTTCCCCTCATCTGATCTTTCACACATCCTCTTTGCCTTTCCTCCCCTTCATTCTTTCGTCCGTGTACCCTTATTTTTTCCATCAGTTGTTCTTTCACCCACCCCTTTTTACCTTCACTCCCTCTCATTCTCTCGCCCGTGTACGCATATCTTCCCCTCACCTATTCTTTCAGTCATCCCCTATACCTTAATTTCCCCTCATTATCTCGTCCGTGAACCCTTATTTTTCCCTCAGTTACTCTTTCGCCTAACCCTTATACCTTGATTCCCCTTCATCCTCTCTAATTAATCATTAACTTCGCTTTTCTAGGAATTTCTTTTACAGGAACTACCACGTGTAGGTCTCACTGCCTCTTGTAGCTTCCTTATTTTCTGATGTTCTTATGTTTTCACCCCACAGTCCTATGATGGAGATGACCATTCCCACTAATTATCCCACCTATGTACCCTTATTTTCCCTTTCCACCCCGCAGTCCTATGATGGTGCTGAGCAAGTACCTTTTCGTGCCCTACGCTGACGGTACGATGGTGCACGGCTGCTACACGGAGCTCACGTCCTTCTGGTCGTGCCTCTACATCAACCTGGTGACCGCCGTGTTCTTCTTCGTGCCCCTGGTGTTGCTGGTGCTGCTCTACCTGGTGATCGGCAGGAGTCTGATGCGCGACTCGGCCTCGGCGGCGCTACAGCATCGCAAAGTGGATCTCCCGAACATGAAGGCGCGAAAACAGGTGAGTCTGCTAAGTCTGAGTTTGTCTGAGTGAGTCTGCTAAGTCTGAGTCTGTCTGAGTGAGTCTGCTAAGTCTGAGTCGGTCTGATTGAGTCTGCTAAGTCTAAGTGTGTCTGAGTGAGTCTGCTAAGTCTGAGTCGGTCTGAGTGAGTCTGCTAAGTCTGAGTCGGTCTGAGTGAGTCTGCTAAGTCTGAGTCGGTCTGAGTGAGTCTGCTAAGTCTGAGTGAGTCTGTTTAGGTAGTATTTCGTTTTGCTTCCTTGTTTTTTTCTTCTCCATTGGCAAAATTGAAAAATTCTCCATTGAGAAAATGGCATAGGAGAATATGGTACATATTCTCCTCCTCTCCCATATTCTCTCTCCTCCTCACCCATATTATTTCCACTTTCTGTGCCATTTTTCCTGGAGCCATTTTTTCCGAGTACTCTGCAGCCCTACAAGTGTATTTTCTTTTGTGGGGGGATAGAATCAAAGGAACAGGTGGAAGTGATTCATGAATTTCCAGGTAGGATATAGGGAACAAAGGGTAGGATAAAAATACAGGTGGTGATAGCGGTGTCCCAGGTAGAGAGTACGGCTTTGCTTTGCCACGACAGGTAATTAATGTATGGATCAGGAATAGCGTGTTAATTTTTAGATTATTCTTTTAGGTAATGCGAATTTTTTAGCTTTGAGGTCCAGAAAAACCCGTTAATGCGGGCTTCACAGGTTGACAGTAAGGTAATAAGGTCCATGCAACTAATTAACTGACCGGCCAGGTATTGATGTGTTTCGGGTATAAAATAAGTGGTTAAATGACACCATGAATTAACTAGGTGTGGCTCAGAAGCTTCAGGTACTGCGCATTTCAATAATGAAGTAATCATTAAAGTCTCATAAAGTATAAGTAGTTTCGGCATAGGTATCGCCATTCGGTATATTCATCTTCCTGTTTCTATTTTCCCACCTTCCTACGACTTAAATGTTTTCAAGCGAGGAGTGACAAGACACCTCCCGAACAAAATTGGCCCATCCCACTTTCTTTATTATCTTACTGTCTTCTTTATAGGGACTGGCAACTAAGTGGCCTTTTTGTTACCTTTTTTTGCCCTTGGCCAGTCCTTTGTGATGTTTGTGATGTAAAAAAAAAAAAAAAAAAAGTTAACCACTTGATCAAGGCATCAGACATACAGGTGTTGCCAGGTAAAAGGAATTTCAGGTAACTCGCTCATGAACCCCTTGAGGCCTAGAACGTATTTTCTAATGTAATTTGACTACCATCAGACTATTTTAATGAATGTAATTAATATTCTATTGATATGATCTGTTTAGTACCCTTGGCCACTAGCTAATTCGGTATATTAAGTAACTTTTCGTAATTTTATGGCTAACAGACGATTATACAAAATAAAAATCTAGGCGTGAAGGGGTTAAGGAGTCAGGTATAGTAATAATGGGGCCTTTGTGTCCACGTTACAGCCTTACAACCCCTGACTTATAATACATAATCAAGATAGTTCATTTAATGGTAAGTGTATGTGGTTAGTACCTGTTGTTATATCCTAAGGAGTTACTTTAGGAACAAAATAATGATAACAAGATACTATGGGTACGCTAATGAGTTTGTCCTCGTTGTCATTTACGTTGTGGACGAAACATTAAAGCAAAAGATTGAAGAAGATAGATACAAAAAAAAGGTCAGATAAAATATAAAGAAAGATAGAACAATGGATGATAAAAAAAAAAAGGAAAACGAGATAGGAGGAAAGAGGATAGTTTGGGAAGAGAAAGGAATGAAAGGAAACAAGCAAAGAATGAAGCAAAATAAAATAAAGGCGTCAAGGATGGAGGGAGAGGGAGAGGGAGAGAAGAAAGAGAAGAAGGAGGGGAAGGACACAGGAGGATTTGTTGATTCACTCAGGAAGAAACAGCCGGTTTATCTTACCTCTTTATCGGTACAGCAAGTGGCAGGAGGAGGAGGAGGAGGAAGAGGAGGAGGAGGAGGCGTAACTCGGAGGAAAGGAGGAGGGAATAAACAACCCTCAATTGAGAACGAAAAGGTTATGTTACACACGCCCACTAATAAACACACACACACACACACACACACACACACACACACACACACACACACACACACACACACACACGCACACATTTTAAGCAAACAAAAATAACAAATTATATCAAAGAATGCAGATATATTACTGAAAAAAGATTGATATAAGAACATCTATCAAGTCATTCTCCCTCAAGTAACTGCAATACTAAACAACATATAAGAAGGAGAGCTTATTACAGGTTTTCCATACACTCAAGTGGAAATATTACATGCTAACACTGTCATCATCATCATCATCAAGGGTCGCGAACACTCATTTCCTCTCTCAAAATATACAAACACGGTACTAAATATAAATGACAGGGGTGGGTGAGTATAAAAAATCAGTCATGTTCATCAAGGTACACACGTACATACACACACCCAGAGGTGTGTGTATGTACTTCCTTTCTCTCCCCTCCTCTGACTGACTGTCTTCAATCTTTAAATCACCGCCGCAAAGTTGCTTCTCTTGCTATCTACCGTTATTTTCATGCTCACTGCTCTTCTGAACTTGCTAACTGCATGCCTCCCCCCTTCCCGCGGCCTCGCTGCACAAGACTTTCTATTCATTCTCATCCCTATTCTGTCTATCTTCCCAATGCAAGAGTTAATCAGTATCTTCACTCTTTCATCCCCTTCACTGGTAAACTCTGGAACTCTCTTCCTGTTTTGATTTTTTTTACCTTCCTACGACTTAAATCTTTTCAAGACAGGAGTGACAAGACACCTCCCGAACTAAATTGGCCCACCCCCCCTTTCTTTATTCTCTTACTGTCATCTTTATAGTATAGGGACTGGCAACTAAGAGGGCTTTTTTTTTGCCTTTGACCAGTCCTTTAGGATGTAAAAAAAAAAAAAAAAAAAAAGGAGACTTGTATGGGTGGGGATGTGGAGGGTCCTTTAATTTCTCCTCCTCCTCCTCCTCTACATCATTAGTGCTGACGACAGACTTAAAAAAACATACAATCTAGAACTTAATAACTGGAGTCAAGTAAATTAATCCCCGCGTCATCTTGTCATTCATCTGATTTTCCATCTAAGTCATTTTTCTGTAATCTGAAACGGGACATTAGCTTTCCTTTTTTTTTTCTTCACAAGTTTTGCAATTCATTTTAACTGGAGACAGAAATCCACCATTTGCTCTTTATCTTTCATGGTTCAAGAATGTCACCTATAAATCCCTTTAAGTTTTTTTTTTATTGTTTTTTATTTTTGAAAGTTTAGTAATGAATGTGATATTACGATTTGGTTTGGATCAGTAACTCATCAGCCGTGAATCTCTCTCTCTCTCTCTCTCTCTCTCTCTCTCTCTCTCTCTCTCTCTCTCTCTCTCTCTCTCTCTCTCTCTCTCTCTCTCTCTCTCTCTCTGCCATAAATACGAATCCTGATATACTAGTAATAACTATCGAAATAAATAGATAAATATAAGAAAAACATATCAACATTCAGATAAAATTCATAATACACTTCTTACTTAACTAGTCATACAACTAGCCTATATAACGAAAGTAGTAGTAGTATAGTAGTAGTAGTAGTAGTAGTAGTAGTAGTAGTAGTAGTAGTAGTAGCAGTAGTAGAGTAGCAGTAGTAGTAGTAGTAGTAGTAGTAGTAGTAGTAGTAGTAGTAGTAGTAGTATAATAATAGTAGCAGTAGTAGTAGTAGTAGTAGTAGTAGTAGTAGTAGTAGTAGTAGTAGTAGTAGTAGTAGTAGTAGTAGTAGTAGTAGTAGTAGAAGTAGCAGTAATACAGTAGTAGTAGTAGTAGTAGTAGTAGTAGTAGTAGTAGTAGTAGTAGTAGTAGTAGTAGACCTATTTTGTCCTCAACAGAACCTCCATTCATTCCTACATGCCTACCTTGTACAACATATCCCTACATACATACATACGTACATACATACGTACATACGTACATACATACATACATACATACATACATACATACATACATACATACTTACATACATATATATATACATACATAGATTAGGATACCCATTACAATAACTCTATAGTGTGTACGTGCCTCATGATCAATTATTACCTCCGCCAACGAAGTTGGAGGGGTTATGTTTTCACCCTGATCTGTCTGTCTGTCTGTCTGTCTGTTTGTTAGTGTACAGGATTTCTCGAAAAGTTACGAATAGATTTGGACCGAACTCGGTATACCAAGTCTATTTGGTATAAGGAAGAACTGATTTAATTTTGGATGAAATCTATTGACAACTGTTGCCATGGCAACCAATTGATGAAATATTCGGCCGGAGGTATGCGCTCATACTGAGTGCATATATATATATATATATATTATATATATATATATATATATATATATATATATTTTATATATATATATATATATATATATTATAAAATATATATATATATAGTTATACTTTGATTTGAATATTCGGGCGGAGGTATGCGCTCTACTGAGTGCCACCCCCCCCTAGTTTTATCTAGTGTTGGTATAAAGTTTGCGTCAGACTGTAAAGATTTAAAACAAAGGTGGCTATTAGTGCCATTCACAACGGCGCATTAGAGAGAGAGAGAGAGAGAGAGAGGGGAGAGAGAGAAGAGAGGGGAGAGAGAGAGAGAGGGGAGAGAGAGAGAGAGAGAGAGAGAGAGAGAGAGAGGAAGAGAGAGGGGAGAGAGAGAGAGAGAATAAAAAAAAGTTGTTCCTTCTTGTCCACTTCAAAACCAAACAAGTGTAAATCATTAGAGAGAGAGAGAGAGAGAGAGAGAGAGAGAGAGAGAAGAGAGAGAGAGAGAGAGAGAGAGAGAGAGAGAGAGAGAAGAGAGAGAGAAGAGAGAGAGAGAGGAGAGAGAGATGATAAGACAGGTGATTATTCCTTCCCTTCTAATTCAAACAAAACTAGGGGTGGGGGGGGGGGGCAACTCAGCAGAGCGCATACCTCCGCCCGAATATTTCATCAAATATATATATATATATATATAATATATATATATAAAACTATAATATATATATATATATATATATATATTATATGCACTAAGTATGAGCGCATACCTCCGGCCGAATATTTCATCAATTGGTTGCCATGGCAACAGTTGTCAATAGATTTCATCCAAAATTAAATCAGTTCTTCCTTATACCAAATAGACTTGGTATACCGAGTTTGGTCCAAATCTATTCGTAACTTTTCGAGAAATCCTGTACACTAATTAACAGACAGACAGACAGACAGACAGACAGACAGACAGATCGGGGTAAAAACATAACCCCTCCAACTTCGTTGGCGGAGGTAATAATCTAATAGACACGTGTTATAATGGTATCAAAAATACCTTATTGAGAAAGTAATTATATATCTATTGTGTTGTAGTTTGAGGAATAGGAAAGTATAATGAGTGGGAGGGAGCTTAATGAGTTTTAAATGAGTTTTGATGAGTTTTTGATAATTCAATAGAAGTGGTAACTGTAGTGGTAGAAGTGGTGGTGGTGGTGGTGGTGGTGGTGGTGGGGTGGTGGTGGTGGTGGTGGTGGTGGTGGTGGTGGTGGTGGTGGTGGTGGTGGTAGTAGTAGTAGTAGTAGTAGTATCAGCAATAGAAGTAGAAGTAGAAAAAGTAGAAGTAGCAATTATAACAGTAACAACAACAACACAAAGAAACAACATACGAGTAGAAGTTAAAAAGATTGCCAAAGTACCACCGGGACTCAAACTCTTATCTGTACACTGAGGATAAAAAAAAAGTTATTATCTTTATGCGATGGTACACCTAAGTTTGAGTCTCCTGTGTGTGTGACTCAGTAAGTACGACAAAAGCGGCTTCACCAAGATGCAACCTACGTGATGGTAAAGGACTTGGATACCTGGATAGAGGACAGGTGATTGTTGATTTGGTGATTGGTGATTGCTGGTGTTAATATTACCTGCTATTTTGTACAGTTTACACTTATTTAACATATATTTTGCACATTTACATCTTCAATATTTGTACGTACCTGTGATTGGCTGTAGTTAATTAATGGAAGCGATAATGATACTTAGAGAGAGAGAGAGAGAGAGAGAGAGAGAGAGAGAGAGAGAGAGAGAGAGAGAGAGAGAGAGAGAGAGAGAGAGAGAGAGAGAGAGAGAGAGAGAGAGAGAGAGAGAGAGAGAGAGAGAGAGAGAGAGAGAGAGAGAGAGAGAGAGAGAGAGAGAGAAGAGAGAGAGAGAGAGCGAGAGAGAGAGAGAGAGAGAGACGAGAGGAGAGAGAGAGAGAGAGAGAGAGAGGTTCTTGTGTAGGGGAATCATACAAAAAGTTATTGGAAGTATACAATAACTATATGAAAAAAAGGCGTTCTACACCTACACAAACCTATACTTTCCATGAGAAAAAAAAAGATATTTATTGTCTCTACTTACATTTTGTTTCCTTCCTGTGTGTGTGTGTGTGTGTGTACTTATAAAAACAACGTTCACTTATAGAAAAAATAGAGAGAGAAAGAAAGAAAGAGAAAAAGATAGCAAGAGAGAGAGAAAACCCAAATTAGAACGAAAAACGAGACACCCAGGAGAGAAGATGTAAAGACGAAACAAAGGAAGACAAAAGGAAAGCAACAAAGACTATTAAATAAATACAAAAAGAAAGAAAAAATAAACGAACGAGTGAATCTGACAAAAAAATGAGGCTAAAACTTAAGACATAAAAGAAAACAAAATGTGGAGAGAGATAAGAAGGAATAGCCAATGAAGAAAACCAGGAAGTGAATCTTGCAGTAAGGAGAGAAAGTGAGAAAGAAGTGAGAGAAAACAAATGAAAATAAGAGGAAAAGATAAAGAAAAAAACAAAGACAAAGACAAGAGGGACACACACACACACACACACACACACACACACACACACACTGAGACGTGAGACCGAACAGACACACATTGATAAGAGCGCCGATGGAAAAACGAAAGAATATAATAATAAGTCATCATCAGCCACCCTAAGAACTCAGAGACCCCGGCTTGTCTAGACACCATAAGTCCATAACACTTGGGATTCAGAAACCCCAATAAGGTAAACATTGGGGAAGGGAATTCTATCTTCTTATTAGAGAGAGAGAGAGAGAGAGAGAGAGAGAGAGAGAGAGATGAGAGAGAGAGAAGAGAGAGAGAGAGAAGAGAGAGAGAGAGAGAGAGAGAGAGAGAGAGAGAGAGAGGAGAGAGAGGGAGAGAGAGAGAGAGAGAGAGAGAGAGAGAGGAGAGAGAGAGAAGAAGAAAAGAAGACAAGAAAAATTGTACCTAAGGATTTATTTTCGTGAAGGATGAGTATAGAAAGGGGAGGAGGAGGGACGGGGGGAGGGAAGGAGGAGGAGGAGGAGGAGGAGGAGGAGGAGGAGGATGAGGAGGAGGAGGAGGAGGAGGAGGAGGAGGAGGAGGAGGAGGAGGAGGAGGTAAAAACTTATATTGCCAGTAGAAGACAAGGGTCAAAAACTGGATTAGGTTCAGGTTTGTAGGATAGTTTTTTTGAGGTTCAATATGAGAAGAAAAAAAGAGGAGGAGGAGGAGGAGGAGGAGGAACAAGTTAATGGAATATATTACTTGCATGTCAATATAGTGATGGGTGACGAAACCAATAGTGATGATGATGATGATGATGATAATAATAATAATAATTGTGAGGGTCCAAGGAACGAGAGGAATGAGAAGAAGGAATAGGGAAGAGAAAAGGCGAGGAATAGGAAGAGAAAAGAGAGGCAGAGGGAAAAAGGAAGAGAAAAGGCGAGGAATAAGGAAGAGAGAAGAGAGGAAGAAGGAAGAGAAAAGGCGAGGAATAGGAAGAGAGAAGAGAGGAAGAAGGAAAAAGGAAGAGAAAAGGCGAGGATTAACAAGAGAAAAGAGAGGAAGAGGGAAAAAGGAAGAGAAAAGGCGAGGAATAGGAAGAGAGAAGAGAGGAAGGAAGAGAAAAGGCGAGGAATAGAGGAATAGGAAGAGAGAAGAGAGGAAGGAAGAGAAAAGGCGAGGAATAAGAAGAGAGGCAGAGGGAAAAAGGAAGAGAAAAGGCGAGGAATAAGAAGGGAGGCAGAGGGAAAAAGGAAGAGAAAAGGCGAGGAATAAGAAGAGAGAAGAGAGGAAGAAGGAACACGTGAGGAGCAGATGGGGCGTAACAATAAT
>JACEEZ010026294.1:68530-153530 GCA_016584305.1 Chionoecetes opilio | reverse complement strand
GACGAAACTCCATTACCAGAACCAGAAAAACATGTATGCAGGACTCGAAAGGGATAGACTGGTAATAGGAGAGATAACAGTAGACGAAATATCAAAGATTTGCTGAAAACTTGACCCAGCAAAATCCGTGGGGTGGACGAAATCTCCCCCGCGATACTTCGCGAATGTCACAGTCAACTTTCGCCCCCATTAAAGATATTTTCAATAAATCGCTAAGGAAAAAAATGTTCCTAGTATGGGGAAAATTAGCTAATGTTACACCGATATTAAAGAAAGGGAGTAAGAGCTCGCAAGTAATTATCGCCCAATTAGTCTAACGTCCGTGATTGTTAAACTATGAGAAAATATGCGGAAAAAAATAGTGTCTTTTCTCGATGAAAATAATATATAAACTCCCCGCAGGATTTCGAAATAAGAGATCCTGCTTTAAAAAAACCTACTGGATTTTTTTAATGTCATTTATTCAAATTTGGGGCGCAAAAATTCCCTCGGATTTAATATACCTTGATTTTCAGAAAGCCTTCGATCAGTTCACATAAGCGGGCTGTTGGACCCAAACAAGGGCACATGGCTTAGGAGGGTTATGTTCATGGATTGGGGATTGGCTTTCAAATCGTAAACAACGGGTAGTAATAAATGGCGAGGCATCTGATTGGTTAGATGTCACTAGTGGGGTGGCCTCAGGGGTCGGTCTTGGGTCCCACTCTTTTTATTATATCAACGATCTGGACTTTGGCGGACTTGTATCTAAAATATCGAAATTTGCAAAATGACACCAAATTAGGCCGGGTTTAAAACATATACTAGAGAAAACTGCGAACTCATACAAAGTGATCTCGACAAACTATCAGATGGAGTGATAAATGGCTATTAAAATTCAATTCCGATAAATGTAAAGTAATGCATATAGGCAACGATAACCTCAAATATAAAATATCAAATGCAAAATAAATCGTTAACTGAAGTACAGCAGGAAAAGGATTTAGGTGTCATCATCAGTAAAGATCTGGGAAAAAAAAGTCAGCATGCCTAGCTGCCCGTAAAAAGGCAAATATGATGTTGGGCTTTATTAAAAGTAACTTTGAACATAAAACTCCCGAAAGTAATGACACAATTATACACGTCCTTTGGGTTTGGCCGCACTTGGAATTGCCGTTCAATTCTGGTCGCCCTGTTTTGTAAAAGATCAAGCCAAATTGGAATCAGTGCAAAGAAGACAAACCAAACAAATTCCATCTCTGCGAAAGTTCATCTTATGAAAGAGAGACTGCGGAAACTTAATATGTTTCGTTAAAGGATCGTAGAATCCGTGGGGACTTGATAGAAACCTTTAAGATCCTAAAGGTTTTGATGTCATTAATCAAGAGAACCTATTCGAGCTTTAACTCAAGTGATACAAGAAATATGGTTATAAAACTAAACGGTCAACGTTGCATCACCGATCTCCGTAAAAATTTTTCAATGTTAGAGTCGTTGATCGATGGAACAAGTTACCAGCAAATGTTGTCGGAGCCAGCACAATAACTACATTCAAAAACAGACTTGACGCGCACTGTAAAGTAAATGGGTATTGATAGTGCGAATTCGTATCTAGTCCCCCGTATCGATTAGTTGTAGTGGTAGTGGTAGTTGTAGTTAGTATTTTTCATATCCTATCATTCTGCACTATGAAACTTCCATGTTCCTATCCTCTTTAGGGACATGGTATCATTTTCCAACTGTTTTCTTACAAGTAGTTGATAGTTAGTAGTATGTAGTTCAGCAGATACCCTAGTTATGGACCAATAGGTCTCCTGGTGTCTGTTACTCCTATGTAATCCTATGTAATCCTCCTCTTCCTCCTCCTCCTCCTTCTTCTTCTGCATCTCCACTACTAAATCTTGTCCTCCCCTGCCGCAGGTGGTGGTGATGTTAGCCACCGTCACCATCTTCTTCTTCGTGAGTCTCTTCCCCTTCCGAGTCCTGACGCTGTGGATCGTGTGGACGCCGCAGGAGACCATCGAGACCATCGGGCCCCTGCGATACTTTAGGTGTGTGTGTGTGTGTGTGTGTGTGTGTGTGTGTGTGTGTGTGTGTGTGTGTGTGTGTGTGTGTGTGTGTGTGGTGTGGGGTGGTGTGGTGTGGGTGGTGTGGTGTGGTGTGGTGTGGTGTGGTGTGGTGTGGTGTGGTGTGGTGTGGTGTGGTGTGGTGTGTGTGTGTGTGTGTGTGTGTGTGGCAGGCACCCACCCTTCATAACGCCCCTGTTCTCCCTGCCCTCAGCTTCCTGTACGGCACGCGGGTCCTCTTCTTCGCCAACTCGGCCGTCAACCCCATCCTGTACAACCTCACCTCCACAAAGTTCCGGGAGGCCTTCCTCAAGCTGCTGGGGGAGGACCGAGCAGGCTCCCGGCGCCACCTCAGCCGCCAGTCCACCTTCAACACCACCGGCACCTCAATGTCCAACGGCCGCAGCGGGTCTTCGCGAACCATCCCAACCGACCTGGTGGCCATCAAGGACGGCTACCCGGCGCGCGTGGCCCTGGCCCGCTGTGGCCGCCAGACCTCCACCGACGACTTCCTGCCGTCGCGGCCAAGCATGGCGCGCTATGGCCGCCAGAGCAGCTTCGCAGGGAGTTACAGTTTCACCACCAACAACAGTGCCACCAACAGTGCCGCCTGCAGCCGCCAGAACAGCCGGGCAGGAGACTGTTATTACGGTGCCGAGGAGACAGGCAGGAGAAAATCGGAGGAAGAAAAGGGGCATACCGTGGAGGGTCGCCGCCTGCTGGAGGGTGAGCGACCCTCCACCCTGACAGACGACATGATAGAGGAGGAGAGGAGCTCGGGGGCCACCGTGATGGGCGACAGCCTCAGAAGGAACCACGAAAAGAAGATCGAAAGCGAGATGGAACACCTGCTGGCACAATGCAACAGCAGCCCACGGGACCCCAGCAAGAGGCCCGACGCCTCCTCCACCACCCCGCCGCAGCCCCACTCGCCGCGACGCACGGAAGGTTGTGCAGAAGTTGAAAACGGACCCCATGAGGAAAGCGGTTCCCCGGTCAAAGAAAGCGAGACTGTAGATGGAATCTTTAAGGAAGAAAATGGAAAAAGCGTTCAGTTCAGTGTCAGTGGTAGGTCGAGTGCGGAGTGTGTGTAGTGAGCCACCGCAGCGAGGACCTGTCACCACTGCATGCCCTCACCCCGGGCCTCCACAAGGGTCCTGAAGGGGTACTACATGTGTCACGAGGCTACTGGACTGACGCAAGCACGAGGCAGGTGTGGGTGGAGGGAGGAGGGGGGTAGTGTATCTGTGTGTGGAGGATAGAGGTGTAAGACATCCTTCCTGTGCGTACCTACACTAGTTTGATATCACACACACACACACACACACACACACCCTAAGTAGCCACGAAAAGACGTATTACGGTGCAGAAAGCATCTAGCTCGCATGTAACAACGAATCACATCAAACAGAGATATAAAAAGAAGCACGCAAAAAAACATAAGGGAAGTAGACCATAGTCCTAAGTGCTGCGGTGAGACATGAGTGTAGTCGTAAACTCCATCCACCATCACAGAGGAGAGAGAAAGATAAGAAGAGGAGAGAAGAACGTAAGAGAGAGAGAAAGATAAGATAGAGATTCACCATCTAGAAAGATTGCAAGACCAACTACAAGGTAGAAGATAAAAGCGCGCACGTCAGCAGAATAGCGGATCGAAGCTGAGAAGCGAGGAAGCTGCACATAGCGGAGAGTCACGAGCATCTACCATGGACCTGACGGGCTGAAGAGAGAGAGAGAGAGATAGAAGAGGAGAGAGAGAAGATAGTAAGAGGAGAGAGAGAAGATCAGAGAGGAGAGGAAACATAAAAAAAAAAAAAGTTGTAATAGGAGAGAGAAATCATCTAAGTAAGAGGAGAGAGAAAGAATCTAAGTAAGAGGAGAGAGAAAGCATCTAAGTAATAGGAGAGAGAAAGAATCTAAGTAAGAGGAGAGAGAAAGCATCTAAGTAAGAGGAGAGAGAAAGCATCTAAGTAAGAGGAGAGAGAAAGCATCTAAGTAAGAGGAGAGAGAAAGCATCTAAGTAATAGGAGAGAGAAAGAATCTAAGTAAGAGGAGAGAGAAAGCATCTAAGTAAGAGGAGAGAAAGCATCTAAGTAAGAGGAGAGAGAAAGCATCTAAGTAAGAGGAGAGAGAAAGCATCTAAGTAAGAGGAGAGAAAGCATCTAAGTAAGAGGAGAGAAAGCATCTAAGTAAGAGGAGAGAGAAAGCATCTAAGTAAGAGGAGAGAAAGAATCTAAGTAAGAGGAGAGAGAAAGAATCTAAGTTACAGGAGAGAGAAAAAAAAAAAAGTAGGAGGAATAGAAGACAACACTTAAAAAGTGTGGAGGAAAAGTAAGGAAGATATAGAAAATAAACAGATCCCACAGGCTTCCCACATCCCGATCATTCTCCATAGAAAACGGCGAGGCATAACTATCATATTTTTTTTCATCTTCATAATTTCTTTTTATTTGACCTCGTGTACATTTTCTAACCTAACTATTAGCACCTTAGCTAAACACACGAATATATTGAACACCTGTAATGTATTTTATCATGTACTGTACCTATGCGTATGGTAACCTTAATTAACGATGATGGCAATGATATAAAGTATGAAAATTACGCAAAAGAAAAAGACCATTGAAGAAAAAAACTGTCACCACACTAATATTATACCTGTACTGGACGTTGTGTGTGTGTGTGTGTGTGTGTGTGTGTGTGTGTGTGTGTGTGTGTGTGTGTTGTGTGTGTGTGTGTGTGTGTGTGTGTGTGTGTCACCGCTCTGCCTACCTGCCTTGCTTAGCCTCTCCACGTTTATGTAACTATTATCGCTCCTCTCATCACTATCTACAGCCTATAATTATCCGTGTACCTAGAAAAAGGCCTTATCCTCTCTCTCTCTCTCTCTCTCTCTCTCTCTCTCTCTCTCTCTCTCTCTCTCTCTCTCTCTCTCTCTCTCTCTGGCCTATCCTATCCTTCTCCTTTTTTACACTGTATAAACCTCTACTCCTCTGTTTCCATTCATTATTAATTAAGAAGAAAATATATTTACTATATATATATCTCTATGATTATACATAAATGCATACTATATGTACCTCTATGTATTGATGTATAAATATTCTACAGCTGGTCTTATGTACTATTACCTATGTATTACCAGAACATTACATTTATCGATGTGTAAAGATACTGCAAAATGGTGATGTTTATAAATACTCAACAAATACAAAACTATTATTAATTTATACAAGGAGGATGTTAACTTAAGCTCGTTGAATGTGACATGTATAAAGCAATGGTATGTAACACTGTTCAAAGTCATCATCTATTAAAATCCTATTCGTCGTCTGTACTAATTATTGTGTGACGTGATTTATGTGATGTCACGGAGGGTGGGGTGAGGTTGGGGGGGGGGGGGTTGAGGGGGGAGGGGTTGGTGACCTTCCCATGCACCCCCTTGGTCCTCCTCTCCTTCCCCTCAATTTTTCCATTCATATTTACAGCCAACCCAAATAACCAAAATGGTCCATGTGAGAAAGATGACCTTGATTTTGACTTTGAATTTTGACCTTGGAAGCTACAAATTCAATGATGATAATAATGATAATGACAATAGTAATATCATTTGTCTAAACATTCGTAGCTAATCAAATTAACATACTACATGATTTGCAAGAAAAAAAATATACTGTAATTAAAAAGAATATAAATATGAAGAATAACAAAAACGCATTGATGAAATTCCATGTAGTAACTAAATGTTCAGATAAATAACAAACAAAAATCATTCAATTCATTAAGTAACCATAAATGATTAGACAAATAAAAAATAAAAAATCCTTCAATTAATTAAGTAACCATAAATTATAACTATCAGACAAATAAAAAAAATTAAATCATTCAGTCAATTAAATAACCAATCACATAGTCATTAAAAACGTAATTACTTTAACTTCATTCCCATTAAAACAGTTACAATGCCCCCCGTCCCTACCCCTTCCTCTGCCATGGACGGGGCAGTTTATTCTAATCTATCATTATTATCATTATCATCATTAAATGTGTAGCTTTCAAGGTCAAATCTTTCTCACTTGGCCATTGTGATTATTTGGGTTGACTACGGATACAAATAGGAAGATAGATAAAGAGGGGAAGGGCTAGAGGGGAGATGAAGGCTGCTAGGAGGTAAGGGTGGATGGGAGGGACTGGCACAGGCAAGGGTGGATGGGAGGGACTGGTAAGGGTGGATGTGAGGGACTGACAGGGGTAAGGGTGGATGGGAGGGACTGGCAGAGGTAAGGGTGGATGGGAGGGACTGGCAGAGGCAAGGGTGGATGGGAGGGACTGGCAGAGGTTAGGGTGGATGGGAGGGACTGGTAAGGGTGGATGGGAGGGACTGGCAGAGGTAAGGGTGGATGGGAGGGACTGGCAGAAGCAAGGGTGGATGGGAGGGACTGGCAGGGGTAAGGGTGGATGGGAGGGACTGGCAGAGGCAAGGGTGGATGGGAGGGACGGCAGAGGTTAGGGTGGAGGGAGGGACTGGTAAGGGTGGATGGGAGGGATGGCAGAGGTAAGGGTGGATGGGAGGGACTGGTAAGGGTGGATGGGAGGACTGATAGGAGTAAGGGTGGATGGGAGGGACTGGCAGAGGCAAGGTGGATGGGAGGGACTGGCAGAGGTAAGGGTGGATGGGAGGGACTGACAAGGTAAGGGTGGATGGGGGGGACTCGCAGAAGCAAGGGGGGATGGGAGGGACTGGCAGAGGCAAGGGTGGATGGGAGGGATGACAGGGGTAAGGGTGGATGGAGGGACTGGCAGAGGCAAGGGTGGATGGGAGGGACTGGCAGAGGTAAGGGTGGATGGGAGGGGCTGGCAGAGCAAGGGTGGATGGGAGGGATTTGGGAGAAGCAAGGGTGGATGGGAGGGACTGGCAGAAGCAAGGGTGGATGGGAGGGACTGAAAAGGGGGAAGGGGGGATGGGAGGGACTGGCAGAGGCAAGGGTGGATGGAAGGGACTGACAGAGGCAAGGGTGGATGGGAGGGGGCTGGCAGAGGTAAGGGTGGATGGGAGGGACTGGCAGAAGCAAGGGTGGATGGGAGGACTGGCAGAAGCAAGGGTGGATGGGGGGGACTGGCAGAGACAAGGGTGGATGGGAGGACTGGCAGAGATAAGGGTGGATGGGAGGGCTGGCAGAGATAAGGGTGGATGGGAGGGACTGGGGAGAGATAAGGGTGGATGGGAGGGACTGGGAGAGGTAAGGGGGGATGGGAGGACTGGCAGAAGCAAGGGTGGATGGAAGGGATGGCAGAAGCAAGGGTGGATGGGAGGGACTGGCAGAGACAAGGGTGGATGGGAGGGGCTGGCAGAGGTAAGGGTGGATGGGAGGGACTGGTAGAGGTAAGGGTGGATGGGAGGGACTGGGAGAGGCAAGGGTGGATGGGGGGGGACGGCAGAGACAAGGTGGGTGGAGGGACTGGCAGAGGTAAGGTGGAAAGGAGGGACTGGGAAGGTAGGGTGGATGGGAGGGACTGGCGAGCAAGGGTGGATGGGAGGACTTGCAGAGGTAAGGGTGGATGGGAGGACTGGCAGAGCAGTGTGGATGGGGGACTGGCAGAGGCAAGGTGGGATGGAGGACCCGGCAGAGGTAAGGGTGGTGGGAGGACTGGCGAGGTAAGGGTGGGTGGGCGGGGCTGGCAGAAGCAAGGGGGATGGGAGGGACTGGCAGAAGCGGGGGGGAGGGAGGGACTGAAGAGGTAAGGGTGGATGGGAGGACTGGGAGAGGTAAGGGGGGATGGGCGGACTGGCGAAGCAAAGGGTGGATGGGAGGACTGGGAGAGACAAGGGGGGATGGAGGGCGGGAGAGGTAAGGGGGATGGGAGGGCTGGGAAAGGGAGGGGGGATGGGGGGACTGCAGAGGCAAAAGGGGGGTGGGAGGGACTGGCAGAGATAAGGGGGGGGGGAAGGGGCTGGCAGAGTAAAAAGGGGGGGGGAGGGACTGGCAGAAGCAAAGGGGGGATGGAGGACTGGCAGAGGTGGGTGGATGGGGGGGACTGGCAGAGGAAGGGGGATGGCGGGATGGCAAAAAAGGGTGGATGAGAGGGACTGGCAGAGACAAGGGGGGTGGGGGGGGACTGGCACGGTAAGGGGGATGGGAGGGACTGGTAAGGGAAGGGTGGTATGAGGACTGGCGAGGGAGGGTGGATGGGAGGGGTGGCAGAGGAAGGGTGGATGGGGGGGACTGGCAGAAACAAAGGGGGATGGGGGGGACTGGAGAGGCAAAGGGTGGGTGGGAGGGGC
Organism: Chionoecetes opilio; assembly: GCA_016584305.1. NCBI lineage: Eukaryota > Metazoa > Arthropoda > Malacostraca > Decapoda > Majidae > Chionoecetes > Chionoecetes opilio. The sequence continues at coordinate 145,202 of JACEEZ010026294.1, read as the reverse complement.
TGGGAGAGGCAAAGGGGGGGGTGGGGGGGACTGGCGAGGTAAGGGGATGGGGGGGATGGCAGAACAGGGGTGGATGGGAGAGAGGAGAGGCAGGGTGGATGGGAGGGACTGGCAAGGTAAGGTGGATGGGGGGACTGGGGAGAAAAGGGTGGTGAGAGGGATGGCAGGTTTTAAGGGGGGATGGGGGGGCTGGCAGGGCAAGGGGGGATGGGAGGGGCTGCAAGGGGAAGGGTGGATGGGGGAGATGGCGAGATAAGGGGGATGGGAGGGACTGGCAGAGGGAAGGGTGGGTGGAGGGACTGGCAGAGGTAGGGTGGGATGGGGGGACTGGCGGATAAGGGTGGATGGGGGGGGAGGCAGGATAAGGTGGATGGGGGGGCTGCAGAGGTAGGGTGGATGGGGGGACTGGGAGGGCAAGGGTGGGTGGGGGGGGATGGCGAGGGAAGGGTGGGTGGAGGGACGGCAGAAGCAAGGGTGGATGGGAGGGACTGGGGAAGCAAGGGTGGATGGGAGGGACTGGCAAAAGGTAAGGGGGGATGGGAGGGACTGGCAGAGGCAAGGGTGGATGGGAGGGACTGGCAGAGGTAAGGGTGGATGGGAGGGACTGGCAGAGATAAGGGTGGATGGGAGGGACTGGCATAGGCAAGGGTGGATGGGAGTGACTGGCAGAGGCAAGGGTGGATGGGAGGGACTGGCAGAGATAAGGGTGGATGGGAGGGACTGGCATAGGCAAGGGTGGATGGGAGTGACTGGCAGAGGCAAGGGTGGATGGGAGGGACTGGCAGAGGTAAGGGTGGATGGGAGGGACTGGCAGAGGCAAGGGTGGATGGGAGGGACTGGCAGAGACAAGGGTGGATGGGAGGGACTGGCAGAGGTAAGGGTGGATGGGAGGGACTGGCAGAGGTGGATGGGAGGGACTGGCAGAGGTGGATGGGAGGGACTGGCAGAGGTGGATGGGAGGGACTGGCAGAGGTGGATGGGAGGGACTGGCAGGGGTGGAAGGGAGGGGACGACACACCCAACATCCCCAACACCTCACCCCCAACACCCTGTCCCCAGTACTTGTCAAAAGAGGGAAACCAAAGACACAGCTGCATTTGTACTATTTTTGTAAGAATCGGCAGAAAAAAGTTGTCAAATTTGATTAAAAGCTATGTACGAGGATTTTGGTGTTTTATTCTCCCTGTAACTTTGTGATTTTGTTCTTGGGATCAAAAATAACTAGGCAAGAGATAACTACTGTACTACGTTTGAGGATCCTACTATGCTAATAGTTCTCGTTAGGCATGAGGTTACAACGTACTGTACTCGAAATTACTACTAGGTTAAATGTTATAAAGCTTTTTCATAACTATCTTGGAGTTCATAGATTCTAAAGTTTTCTCTTGAATATCTTGGAGTTCAGAGGTTATAAAGTTTTCTCTTAACTATCTTGCAGTTCAGAAATTATAAAGGGATTTCACAGTTATCTTAGGGTTCTTAATCTTATCCTGAATACTAATTGGCACATGTTTTTATAGCAAGAATGTTAGCTACAGTACATTCTATAATTCATCATATGAGACCATGATTTATCAATTAAATATGATGTTAGGAAAGATTTTTGGTACGATAGTGTTTTTTTTCCATATTTCTACTTTTATTTCGGTTTGTCATAAGTTGATGAGTATTATATCACGTGATATTGCATGATAATGATGATTTTATATTACAAAGTGATGTCAGTGGCAGTGTGACCGGCGATAACAGTTCTTCTGCTGGGCGACTGTTTCCTGAGTGCTAATTGGTTAACTTTTAGACAAATAACAATCCATTTGGAAAGACAAATCAAACACATGAACAGAAAATGAAAACCATTCCTATAAATCATAACATTCCAACAGAAATGCACAACTTTGAAAAATGTTATAGATCCTGCATCTGGTAAGACAATTCAATATCATAATAAATAGGCTAAATGGCATAAAATATAAGAAACTTTTTCCTCCACACAATGTGTTAATAAGTTATTTTTTCTTGATATCATATGTAACTAAATCAAACCCCACATCTAACCTGACCTAACATAATCTAACCTAACCTAACCTAACCTAACCTAACCTGACCTAACCTAACCTAACCATTTCTGGCACCTACTTCTATTTTATGCTTGAGGGGACGGTATAACAAAATATATTGATTTCCACCAAAAAAGAGTGCCTAATTCATTCAAAACACATCAAAACTAATAAAAAGTATACACTCTTGTCTTCAAAAACAGTTGTGCCCAATAACCAAATAATACCAAAGAGAGAATGTTAGCATAAACGTCACCTTTAGCTAAACATTTCAGCCAAACACTTCATCCTCCAACAACGATTTACTCTTGCCGTGTGTACAAGGGATAGAGGCGAATGTCTCCGTGAATAAACAGGAACTGGACGGCCTACATCCTCTGTCAGGCATCAACCCTAAAAAATCAGAACCTTTTTCCTCCACACAACGTGTTAATAAGTTATTTTTTCTTGATAGCTATCATATGAAACTAAATAAAACCCCACATCTAACCTGACCATCCATAATCTAACCTAACCATTTCTGGCGAAAATAACTTTTTTTTTTTTTTTTACTTAGGGGGAAGGAGTTGAAGCTGTATAACAAAATATATTGATTTCCACCAAAAACGAGTGCCAAATTCATTCAAAACACATCAAATTTAATCAGAAAAACACACTATTGTCTCAAAAAACAGTGGTGCCCAATAACAAAATAATACCAAAGAGACCATGTTAGCATAAACCTCATCTTTAGCTAAACATTTCAGCCAAACACTTCATCCTCCAACAACGATCTACTCTTGCCGTGTGTACAGAGGAAAGAGGTGAATCTCTCCTTGAATAAACATGAACTGGACGGCCTACATCCTCTGTAAGGCATCAACCCCAAAAAATAAGAACCTTTTTTCCTCCACAAAATGTGTGGATAATTTATAGTTTCACCCAACCAACGATTTGCTGATGCGCCTTATGTTTTTCTGGTGTGTTTTAATGTGTTTTGAATGAATCTGCTAACCGTTTCTATCGCAATATTTTTTTTTTTTTTTTTTTTTTAGGTAGATAAAGGTTAGTTTTTTTATTTTTGTTTTTTAGTTAGGTAAAGGTTAGGTTAGGTATAGGTTAGGTTAGGTTAGGTATGGGTTAGGTTAGGTATAGGTAAAGGTTAGGTTAGGTTTAGGTTCATTTTTTTTGTCATTTTTGCAAAAAAAAAAAAAAAAAAAAAAAAAAAAATGCGACAGAAACGGTTAGCAGATTCATTCAAAACACATAAAAACACACCAGAAAAACATAAGGCGCATCAGAAAATCGTTGGTTGGGTGAAACTATAAATTGACCAAATGTGTTAATAGGTTATGTTTTCTTAATATATGTAACTAAATCAAACCCCACATCTAACCTGACCAAACATAATCTAACCTAACCATTTCTGACACATGGCTACTATTTTTTTTTATGTACTATGTTAAGTTAAGTCCTATGTGCCAGAAACGGTTAGGTTAGATTATGTTAAGTCAGGTTAGATGTGGGGTTTGATTTAGTTACATATCATATCAAGAAAAAAAACTTATAAACACTTTGTGTGGAGGAAAAAGGTTCTTAGTATGTATTCCTGTGTATAATCCCTTTTGATAGGAAATACCAGTCGTGTGTGTATGCGTGTGTGTGTGTGTGTGTAAGTAAATAAAGCAATCAGTGAAGCCCAAACTGCCATGAACATCCATCCATCACTGTACCTTGGAGTGGCGATCCTTCACGGGGCAGGCAAACACCGCGTCCATCACGGCTCGGCGGATCACCCACTCGCCGCCTCCCATCCTCGGCTCACGGCCCAGCTACAGGCGACAACACTAATCTTCACACACGATAACACAACACTATTACTATCACACTATTACGATAACTATTTACTAACACAAACACTGTCTCCTCTCTGTACCTATCAGCTCCCCGCAACATAGGTACTAGTAACTAGGGTCTGTGTAAAGTGTCTGTATGTACCCACGCCGTGACCAGCTGATCAGTGTAAACACATGTCTTTTATACACTCGTTTGAGGCTTCAGAGCTTTTCATGCCTCACAAATACACTGATTTCCGAGTCACTGGTTTCTTATCGTGACACAGGTGCAGTCACAACACCATGGGTTACCTAAATTACGCGATACGTCACTAAATATTCGATGGTAAGAAGTGCTTGTACTTGCAAGACGCCATCACGCTACCTACTCAAATATTCTGTCTTTACAACGGCAAGTCATTAACATGTCTAATGGCATTTTATTTTTGTATCTCTCTTTTTGTTATGTGATCAGTCCAGTCGATATTCATGTTTCACGCGGAAAACGTTTCTCTCATCCGTGTTCCCCCTGTGGTTCAGTCATCAACAGATGCTTGGCACTCTGCTGAGTGCTGGCGAGGCATCTCGGCTGACGTGGCGGTGATTTTTGCTTAGAAAAACATTTTAAATCTAGCTTAAAGTTTAATTTCGACATTGTAATGCGGTAATACTTTTTTATGCAAGTTTAAATAATGCAAATGGCTAAGGTGAGTGATTTTAGGAATGATATACTCATAATAATCGTACTTAATGAAGTCTTATCGATGCATTCAAACAGGCGTTTACAACTACGCCAGGAAAGAATATCCTCTCTGTGAAGGATTATAGCCATAAATTACGTAAAATTAGTTACTTTATATACATGAGTGTGTGGCATTTCAGCTGTAAATGAAGATTGATGAAGGGTTTGGCGGCACGTAGAGGCTCCTACGAGGACTGTGTATGCAAATTAATTCACTTGCATGATAAAACGACGCGCCTTAGGTGAAATTTTACTCATCCCACAAGTTACGACACATATTTGTTCGCTGCTGTTGACTTCCGCTCTCCCTCTCCCCCGCCTCGCTTCCTCTTTTGCCTTAGTGCCACCATAAGCGAAACCATCACTCAGCCGTGAGTTAAGGGCCATGGTTTGTATAATCTGCCTTCTCACAGCCCAGCCACCCATCCCATCATAGCCACCGCTGCCGCCACCACCACCACCACATCCATCCACATCGCTCTTTCCATTACTCTTCTTGTCCCCACCATCAGTACATCCATTACCCTACTATTACACACTACAACGCGTCCCTACACTCCCACTCAGTAGATTCCCATGGACATCAATCGTTGCTATCACTGCAGACAGGGCTTCCCTATGTTTACTCTTACCACTGTCACTCCCACCCTCACTGATATCATTCATTCTACTGTGTGAGGAGAGACATGGGGCAAACATTTGTGTGTGTGTGTGTGTGTGTGTGTGTTTGTCATTGTGTCGGTTATATGGAAGGGGAAAGAAGGAGAGAAAGGTATTGATGAAGGTAATGAGTAAGCCATCAATTTGATCACCACCATCTTCCCTTGTCCTCCCCCCCTCCCCTCCCCTATCCCTCTCATCCTCCTGTGTCCCATGACGTAATAGTTGCCATAAAGTGCCGGGGTTTGATTGGGTGTTTTGTCTTACGCAGTTGACAGTGTGTTGGGTGATACGTAGGTTATTTGTGTACTCTCTCTCTCTCTCTCTCTCTCTCTCTCTCTCTCTCTCTCTCTCTCTCTCTCTCTCTGCAGTTGACAGTGTGTTGGGTGATACGTATGCTATTTGGGTACTCTCTCTCTCTCTCTCTCTCTCTCTCTCTCTCTCTCTCTCTCTCTCTTCTCTCTCTCTCTCTCTCTCTCTCTCTCTCTGCAGTTGACAGTGTTGGGTGATACGTATATGTTATTTGTGTACTCTCTCTCTCTCTCTCTCTCTCTCTCTCTCTCTCTCTCTCTCTCTCTCTCTCTCTCTCTCTCTCTCTCTCTCTCTGCAGTTGACAGTGTGTTGGGTGATACGTATGTTATTTGTGTACTCTCTCTCCTCTTCTCTCTCTCTCTCTCTCTCTCTCTCTCTCTCCTCTCTCTCTCTCTCTCTCTCTCTCTCTCTCTCTTCTCTCTCTTCTCTCCTCTCTCTCTCTCTCTCTCTTCTCTCTCTCTTCTCTTCTCTCTCTCTCTCTCTCTGCAGTTGACAGTGTTGGGTGATACGTATGTTATTTGTGTACTCTCTCTCTCTCTCTCTCTCTCTCTCTCTCTCTCTCTCTCTCTCTCTCTCTCTCTCTCTCTCTCTCAGTTACGCTGTTGCAGTTGACAGTAGTGTTGGGTGATACGTATATTTGTTACTTTCTCTCTCATCGTCCTTCTCTATCTCTTCTTCTCTCTCTCTCTCTCTCTCATGAATTTATTACGCTGGGTTCGAATTACACATTTTGGAGTGAAATACAAAAGAACAATAAGAAGATTTAATTTTCATGTCTAATAATTATCTATTGCGTGTCGAGCATTTTCTTCTGGTCACAAATTTCGTAAAAAAAATAATAATCCAGGCCGGACGGTGTACAGGAATTAGAGAGAACTGCAACTCCGAAATGCCAGTGGTCGCTGGCAGTTTTAACTCACAATTTGGTGAAAAGTTGGTCAACTTGAAAGAAAAATATGGGCTTATTCCACTGCACTTAAAACACAAAAGTATAATTTTAAGAACGATTTTCTTCTATATGTATATTGTATAGAAGCCTGAGTCTGTAAAACATGCATTTAACCAAATAACCAAGTAGGTTATAGTTGAGGAGGCGAGGTAAATGTTACTCTATGATATTATATAGTCAATAACGTATGTTTAGAAGTTATCTATACCTAGGCAGTCATATTTTCCTGTTATTATTGTGTATCAATCAGATAGAAAGCCTGGAAGTGCAATGAGTCGACGCGTGAAGTCGTAATGTTTTGATTCAATCTCCCCGCCACAATCTCCCCGCCCACCACTCCCCGCCGCGGCGTGTCGCCTCCACAATTATAACCTACATTGTCGCAGCAACAAGCCGATTTCGGCATTCTTTATTCTTCGTTTTTCCAAGGCATTGCTTATTGTATTTTGACAAGCGTTTGCCAGACGCAGCAGTACTGTCTTAGAAAACAGTGTGAACATCACCCAAATTTTACATGCCACAATATACATGTAAAAAATATATTAAGCTTTGCTACTCGAGGCGAGTAATTTGCATTAAATTGCTATCTTAGAACGTTCAATCGTAATGCATGTCATGCATACACTTACTAGAACAACAGAAGAACGTTCTTTTTTAGTATTCAGATGCGGTGCATCAATATTTATCGCGAAATTGATTTATGAAAAATATTAGTCGCGGAGGGAAAACACAGTAGACCAACCTTTGAGTTAAAACTGCCAGCGACCACTGGCATTTCTCGAGTTTCAGTTCTCTCCAATTGTAGTATGTTTCCTGCACCTATTCTTTTCATCTCCTTAAAGCAAGAGTTTACCAATAACTTAATCTGGTCTCATCCCATAGCCTGTCAAAGTATCGGAAGAAGCTGTTTTATTATATTTTCTCTTTTTTCCATTCAAAGACAAAAAAGAGCTTCAGATTCTACACTTATATATCAATTTCTGTCAGTTAGATTTTTCTTTTACCATTATCTAGACTTTTTTGGCATTTGTTGTATTACTTAATGCTTTTTTAAACCTTAGTTAGTACCTCCGCGTGTGCTCATCAAATGTATATAAGGGAATCAATGAGAAAAATGAGGAAAAGCAGATTGATTTTACTTCTAAGTCTTAACCCTCGCGACTAATCAATTAAGGATGGCTTATAGCTGTGTACCGTTCAAGGATAATTAATATACATAACTTGATTAATTATTATCCTTGGTATTGTCCGTGCAGCATAAGGTAATATAAGTAAAAAGCGCTATCCTTTGTTTCCGAAGCATCATTCTCTTGTATAACTTTTCCGTCCACGCCTCAAGTCCCGCTGACTCTGGAGGGACAAATAAAGCTGCCGTGCTACTCTTGCGATGACGTCAACGTAGTTCTCTCTAGGGTATCTATATGTAAGAGATATAATATATAATAAGGTATATAATTTAGGTACTCTAGTTCTCTCGGGGATTAATAAAGAAAATATAACACAAATAGGGAGCGTTTGATGCTCTCTCTCTCTCTCTCTCTCTCTCTCTCTCTCTCTCTCTCTCTCTCTCTCTCTCTTTAGCGTATCACACCTGGCGGGCGAGTTATTAACGAGTAATTAACTATCATTCGGGTGACGAGTGTGTATGTAATACATATCAACGGTAACCTGATATGATGAAGATCTTTATCCACGCTGCTGCCTCCTCTTCTTTACCTCACTGGCTTTTTTTTTTTCTCTCTCTCTCGAGTCTCTTGTGATCTTTTAGTGTTATTCTATCTCCTCCACACTCTCTCTCTCTCTCTCTCTCTCTCTCTCTCTCTCTCTCTCTCTCTCTCTCTCTCTCTCTCTCTCTCTCTCTCTCATTGACCGCCTCTAGGAGTGAGTGGCCCCAGCGAGGAAGTTTCGGTATAGCCTCATTTCTGTGATGGTCAACAGGTGGCGGGGCGAACGGCGATACAGCTGGCGGGTTGTCCTCCCAGGCGGGGGCAACAAAGGACCTCGCCGGGTACTTATATAAATATAATAGTATACGAGCTGCGGCCATCCGTCTTAAGGCTCTCCTGCCGCAGCACTTTTTTCCCTGACTCTTTCCGACTCTTTCCCTTTTAAGCACTTTTTTACCCTGACGATTAAAATACAAGATGTTGATGGGGAGGGAGTACGTATCTTCTTAGAGCCTTTTGTATGTTTCTCTTTTTTTATGCTAATTATGTTAATCACTTGTCTGTTATATATATGTAATTGGAGCTTGGGGAAGGAGTACATGCATATCTTAAGCCTTTTGTATTTATTCTCTTTTTTATGTTAATTACTTGTCTGTTATACGTATGTAATTGGAGCATCCAGATCTTTTACCCATTTTATCTATATTGTTTTCAAGTAACAGACTATACATACTGGAAATATATATATATAAAAAATTCAAAAAACCTTTACGACATGTTTCATAAAAGTAAAAGATAGCCAGAGAGTTAGAACCAAAGAGAGAGATAAATCCGATTGCGAAGCCGATTTAATGTTTGAGCCTCACAAATGTTCCTTCCTGAATGAATTTAAGCTCTATGGAAGAGGAAATAAAATAGACGAAGGCGAATTATTTCAACCATATCACTCCTTATCTTTTTTCTCTTATCTCTCGTTATTATCATTCTCAGTCTCCATTTCTCCTTATGCATTATGATGGTGTAGATAACCTCATCTGATTTAACCATGGAGGTAGAATAGAGGGGAGAGGCCGAGGCGCGGAAAAAGTGAGTCATTCAGGTCGGCCGGCGGCCATACAACGATTGGCAGAAAGCAGGTTGTAGGAGCCGTTCCCTTGCCCTGAGCTGACTATGCACCTGACTTGACGCCACCCTGGCCGCTCCCTGCATTCATTCATTCAGCATACAAGGTACCTGCTGGATGGACGTGTTAACGTGTGTGAAGAAAAAGAAGAAAGATGCCTGTTTCCTGTGCTGCATATGGTTGCACAGCAAGATTCAATAAGGTGCTGCAATACTGCTGCATCCATCACTGACGTTTCACCGGTAAGCATAAATCCTAATTAAGGCAAATTTATTAATACAAGCAAGAAAAAAACCATTATAACATATGAAGCAGGTCACGAGGAGAACGTTGATAGAAAAAAGTATGATGTGGTGGTTGTTGTTGTAGTGATAATGTGGTAGTGATGGTAATAGTAATGATTGTGGTGAAATTGGTTGTGATGGTGGTTGTGATATTGCTGGTGGTGGTTTTGGTGTTGTAGGAGTAGTGATGGTGATGGTGATAAGGTAGTGATGATATTGCTGGTGGATGGTGGTGTTAGTGATGCTGTTGTGGTAGTGATGGTGATGCGGTGGTGTTGATGATGGTGAAGTTGATGTGGTAGTTGTACTGATGGTGATGTGATGGTGGTGATGGTGAAGTTGATGTGGTAGTTGTACTGATGGTGATGTGGTGGTGTTGATGGTGAAGTTGATGTGGTAGTTGTACTGATGGTGATGTGGTGGTGTTGATGGTGAAGTTGATGTGGTAGTTGTACTGATGGTGATGTGGTGGTGTTGATGGTGAAGTTGATGTGGTAGTTGTACTGATGGTGATGTGATGGTGAAGTTGAAGTGGTAGTTGTACTGATGGTGATGTGGTGGTGTTGATGATGATGAAGTTGATGTGGTAGTTGTACTGATGGTGATGTGATGGTGGTGATGGTGAAGTTGATGTGGTAGTTGTACTGATGGTGATGTGATGGTGGTGATGGTGAAGTTGATGTGGTAGTTGTACTGATAGTGATGTGGTGGTGGTGATGATGGAATTTATAATTCATCGGTTCCTATCTTATATATGAGTGTATATTGTTCCGATAGTAATATATCCGTGCTACTATAGCGTGCGGTCTACCGCACATACAAATATAAGTAACTAAGGCAGTTTCCGAAATATATTTGCAGGTGAGGTGTCACTATACTGGGAAACAGATAACTGCCAAGTTGCAGGACAGAGTTAGATTTAGGAGTCGCCAAATATACACAAAACTCATTCACTTCACTGGCCAGTAGCATACACACACTCTCTCTCTCTTCCTCTCTCTATCTATGTACATATAGTCATTTAAGTATTATAATTTTTGTACTTATATTTAACTTTTTCATGTATTTCTTATTTATGTCTTAAATAAAAGTTGTAATATAATAGTACATGTGCGTAATACCCATCCAACCTCCCTGGAAATAACGCACAGCGCGTTGTGAGAAGCGAGTTTCTGCCAGTCGTGGGCGGGGCTTCAGCCCGACAGCCGGACCTCACTATCTGGTGAAGCGCAGGGCTGGCAGGGCATCTCCTCTTTATTCTACCTCCATGGATTTAACCCCTTCACGCCAAGATCTTTCCTTTGCTATATAAAATTGTCTGTTGTTAGCCATAAAATTACGAAAAGTGAATGAATATCCCAAATTAACTAGTGGACAAGGATACTAAACAGGTCACATCTCTAAAATATTGCTTATATTAACTAAAAATCGTCTAATGGTAGCCAAATTGCAATGGAAATTACGTTCTGGGCCTCAAGGGGTTAATATACAAGGCTGCTCTGGCAAGGTCGAGTGGTACATATAGTCATTTAAGTATTATAATTTCTGAAAATAGTGACCAAGCGGTGACTGTTTTTTTTTTTTTTTTACCTGACCTGGGAAACAAAATCTTAAGAACCTAACCTGACCTAACCTCCCCTCCTCCCCCCCCCTCCCCCTATTTGATTAGAGGTTATTAAAAATTAAGCTAAAATATACTTCAAATAACCCCCAAAAAGCGAAAATAACCTAAAATAAACCTCCAATAACCTACAATAAACCTCAAATAACCTGAATAAAATCCCTGAAAATGATGAAATTGACTTTTAAAATAATTTCCTGGTGACTGGTTGGCTGTGACGATATGTTCCCAATGACCAAAAGCCCGGCAGGATATTCCCGTTTTCTGGAAGAGTATGTGGCGTTTACTCTTGAACACGTCAGGTTAAATTACGTTAGTTTACGTTTAGGGTAGGTTGGATTTACCTGGTACCGACCTTTAGACTTTGAGTGGGAATCATAATGAGGGTATTTTCAAGATAATCCAATGATTAGTTTCGGAGCTACAGCCAAGCGTCTTCACTCGGAAACCACATACTCGCACAGAGAACGGGAATAGGCAGCGGTTAAAGTAATCGTCCAGACCATTTCATCATTCCTGATTTAATGCAGTCAAAATATAGCCATGATCGAGTATATCAACAACATGTTGTCACTTTTTGCATCCAGTCACCCGTTTTTAACTGATCCGCATTCAAAATCTGAAAATTCCCCGAGCTCTCAAAACACAACTGCTGACCAGCAGACGACGGACCATGGCTCGGTGACGTCACATCAGGAAGCCTCCCAGCTCTGCCTGATACAGATACACGGAGACTCAGAAAAAAAACCATAGTACTTGAAGAATTTTGGGTGTTTCTGATAGATATTTTTTGCGATATGGCATATACTTGCATCCTTCATGGGTACAGCTCTCTGGAAAGCTGTACCTTTCCAGAGAGCTTAGCACCCATTTCCGACCTATTTGGCCAGGTTATGTGTGTGCAGCGCCGGTAAGAGGCGGGTGAGAGTCGCGCGGTGTGAAACACATTGTCTTGCCGCGCGGCTCTCACCCGCCTCTTACCGGCGCTGCACACACATAACCTGGCCAAATAGGTCGGAAATGGGTGCTAAGCTCTCTGGAAAGGTACAGCTTTCTTTTTCTTGCTGTACCCATGAAGGATGCAAGTATATGCCATATCGCAAAAAAAAATCTATCAGAAACAACCAAAATTTTTCAAGTACTATGTTTTTTTCTGAGTCTCCGTGTATCTGTATCAGGCAGGGCTGGGAGGCTTCCTGATGTGACGTCACCAGTATGTTTCGCGCCACGGCTGGAATGAGGTTGTTGTTTTTCCCGCGCTTTTTACAAACGTCATGTTTTTAGGGAACTAAGCCGTGGAAATGAATATTTTTTTGTGGATTAGGTATTTTGAATGACCATTCAACATAATTATGCAAAGAAAAAATGGGTCTGGACGATTACTTTAAAGTAATTGTCCAGACCCTTTCATCATTCCTGATTTAATGCAGTCAAAATATAGCCATGATCGAGTATATCAACAATATGCTGCCACTTTTTGCATCCAGTCACCCGTTTTTAAATGATCCGCATTCAAAATCTGAAAATTCCCCGAGTTCTCAAAACACAACTGATGACCAGCAGACGACGGACCATGGTTCGGTGACGTCACATCAGGAAGCCTCCCAGCCCTGCCTGATACAGATACACGGAGACTCAGAAAAAAACATAGTACATGAAGAATTTTGGGTGTTTCTGATAGATATTTTTTGCGATATGGCATATACTTGCATCCTTCATGGGTACAGCTCTCTGGAAAGCTGTACCTTTCCAGAGAGCTTAGCACCCATTTCCGACCTATTTGGCCAGGTTATGTGTGTGCAGCGCCGGTAAGAGGCGAGTGAGAGTCGCGCTGCAAGACAATGTGTTTCACACCGCGCGGCTCTCACCCGCCTCTTACCGGCGCTGCACACACATAACCTGGCCAAATAGGTCGGAAATGGGTGCTAAGCTCTCTGGAAAGGTACAGCTTTCTTGCTGTACCCATGAAGGATGCAAGTATATGCCATATGCAAAAAAAAATCTCAGAAACACCCAAAATTTTTCAAGTACTATGGTTTTTTTTCTGAGTCTCCGTGTATCTGTATCAGGCAGGGCTGGGAGGCTTCCTGATGTGACGTCACCAGCATGTTTCGCGCCACGACTGGAATGAGGCTGTTGTTTTTCCCGCGCTTTTTACAAACGTCATGTTTTTAGGGAAATAAGCGTGGAAATGAATATTTTTTTGTGGATTAGGTATTTTGAATGACATTCAACATAATTACGCAAAGAAAAAAAGGGTCTGGACGATTACTTTAAGGTAATTTTTAGCAGAGATCATTCACGTCCCACGTCTTGTCATGTGGTTAAAAACGCGTGTGAGCCATTTGTCGTAATCTTTCACCGTGTGTGTGTGTGGTGTGTGTCTCTGTGTGTGTGTGTGTGTAGTGAACTCTGTAGTCTGTGGAACTCTGTAGTGTAGTGGTTAGCACGCTCGGCTTACAACCGAGAAGTCCCGGGTTCGATCCCCGGGCGGAGCGAAAGATAGATGGGTGGTCTTTCTTAAATCCCTAGCCCCTGTCCACCCAGCAGTGAATGGGTACCGGGTGCCAGCCGGGGGTTTGTAACCCCCCGCCGGGGTGGTGGCTTCGGCCAACACTAATATGCAGCAGCGGTAGATCACTATGGCTCTGAGGCATTATCCTCTAAACAAAACAAACAAGAGAAAAAACAAACAAGAGTGTGTGTCTGTGTGTGTGTGTGTGTGTGTGTGTGTAGCAAGTAGTATTATGACAAAAACAACTGTTAGAGCATTACGACATAGGAGCTAGAGATGAAAACAAAACAATAATAAATAAATAAAAAGGCGGAGGGGATGGGAACGATAAAAAGAAAGAAAAGAGACATATTCGACGCGTCTTTGTTGTTGTTGTAATGGTTGTTGTTGTTGTTGTTGTTGTTTGTTGTTGTTGTTGTTGTTGCAGCTTCGGTATGACAGAGAAAACTAAACATTAGCCAAATGAGTAGACACAGGAGGGTGATGGGAAGGGTGATACAGTTTGTAATTAACGTGAGGGACGAGCATCTCTTTGTGTCGACGTCGAATGTGTGTGTGTATTCATCTAGTTGTATTTTACAGGGCCAGAGCAATGCTCGTGTGGCCCCGTCTCCATATCAACATTTTTATCATTCATCCTTAGTGCTTTGTGTTGGCCGAAGCCAGCACCCCGGAGAGCAGGTCACAAACCCCGGCTAACACCCGGTACCCATTCACTGCTGGGTGGACAGGGGCTCGGGTTTTAAGGAAACAACCCATCTGTTTCCGCTCCGCCCGGGGATCGAACCCGGGACTTCTCGGTTGTGAGCCGAGCGTGCTAACCACTACACTACGGAGTACCTTTGTGTGTGTGTGTGTGTGTGACTGTGTGTGTGTGTGTGTGTGTGTGTGTGTGTGTGTGTGTGTGTGTGTGTGTGTGTGTGTGTGTGTGTGTGTGTGTGTGTGTGTGCGTGTGTGTGAACCCTTGTGTGCTGAGGGGTAGCGAACGTCAACATAAATCAGCCGCCTTTCTGGTCTTTCCGTTGGGTCTCGCTTAGCCGCGCACACGAAAAGAAGAAAATAATAGAAAAATTGAAGGAAATTGAAAAAATTTAGGGAAGTAAAGTTTGGGTGAACGACTGAACGACTGATAGTGACTTTATGAACGTCCCTGCAATGTACACTAATGGGCTAACGGGTTAAAGGGGAGTCTATGTTATTGAAAGGAAGGTTATCGGAGAGTTACGATAGCGGAGTGTGCATTGCGGCAGATCCAGGCAACGTGATGTACGATTCTACGGTAGCCATTAGTGATATTGATAGCCAACATATATATAGCCATCTATAGCCAGCCGGGCCTCCGGAGCCACGTATGTATGTGTGTATGTATGTTTGTATGGGAGGCAGACGCAGATTTCATGATCTCAAAATATTGGGGATAATTTGAACTTTATATGTGATTCTTTTCTCGTATTTTTTATGCGCCCCAATCAGGAAACTGTTATTTATCTATTCATCAATGTATTATACTTATTTTTCATTTATTCGTTTACCTCCTATTCTTTTTTTCTCTCTGCCTTAGAGCAGTGTTTCTTTAACCTTTTAACCACCACGCCCCCTTAAGTAGTGCACGGTCCTTACCCCCATGCCACCCCCCATTCACTTCTTCGACCAAAATAATATTTCAAAATATTCCTGAATCAGAAAGAAAAACTGAAAAATGCGCGTTTTTATCACTTATTGTGCACATAATTATTCATTAACACCTTGCATATTCCCAGCAGATTTGGTAAGATCACGTTTAAAGGCCACCGCACACCAGAAGCTACGCGCTATAATGATAATTATAGAAATAACAACAATAATAATAATAATAATAATAATAATAATAATAATAATAATAAATACTATTGCATACAATTCTAGGGAGTTAGTGAAACCTGGCAAGCCGTCACCGCAGAGTTTTTCACCCACACTTCTCTGTAACGACTTTTTTCGCTCACCCCCGCGAGCGAGCTTCATGTTAAAACGAAGGACGAGCTTGAGGGGGGGGGGGGGAGAGAGAGAGAGAGAGAGAGAGAGAGAGAGAGAGAGAGAGAGAGAGAGAGAGAGATTTTCAAGTCAATATTTCCTCCTCATTACGGAGCTGACGAATCTAATACTCACATGACAAGAATGAGAGGCAATATAATCCATCTGTCGGTGTGATGTTTACCCTTTACAACGGGACGCCAATAAAGAATCGTGACCATTCAAGCTACCGAGGTGTGGACGCCCTTTATTATCTTCTTCCTTTTATTTTTTCTTGCGATCGTATGAGGAAGCTGATAAAGAGGATAGAAGATGGAGAAAGAAGAGGAAAAGGAGAGTTAGTATATTAGTTATAAGAGAGAGAGTTAGAAGAAGAGGAAAAAAGAGTTGCATTAGTATGAGGAAGCTGATAAAGAGGATAGGAGAAGGAGAAAGAAGAGGATAAGGAGAGTTAATATCAGAGAGCTTTCACCGAGAGGTGTCACTCGGGCGATATAACATGGCGCGCCATTTTGATTTCATGGACGGCAGCGATCCTAGCGGAGGGTGCAGTCCCGGTGTACGCACTGACAGTCGCCAGTGCAGATAGAGGGGGAATCGCTCCTCCTTTTGGTGATGATGGGTGATTATGGAAGGTGAGAGAGAGGGAAGGAAGGAGATATGAGAGAAGGAAAGGAGGAATATGGAGTAAGGAAGAAATTGGAGGGATGAAGAGAGTCAGAAGAGGAACTGACGAGGAAAGAAATAAGGAATCAAAGAAGGGAGGGAATTCCTGCACTCACCCATTACCCATCACCACACACCCATTCACTCCCATTACCCATCACCCCCCCACCCATTCACTCACCCATTACCTATCACCCCACACCCATTCGCTCACCCATTTCCCTTGTCTGGCACATTCACCTTTTTGGCATTAAATCAATCAATCACCCATTTCCCATCACCCCAACCCATTCACTCACCCATTACCTATCACCCCCCACCCATTCACTCACCCATTACCCATCACCCCCCACCCATTCACTCACCCATTACCCATCACCACACACCCATTCACTCACCCATTACCCATCACCCCCCACCTATTCCCTCACCCATCACTTATCACCCCAACCCATCACCCCCCACCTATTCACTCACCCATCCCCCACACCCATTACCCATCACCCCCACCCATTCACTCACCCATTACCCATCACCCCCAACCCATTCACTCACCCATTACCCATCACCCCCAACCCATTCACTCACCCATTACCCATCACCCCTCACCTATTCCCTCACCCATTACCCATCACCCCCAACCCATTCACTCACTCATTACCCATTACCCCCCCACCCATTTCCCCACTACCCATCACCCCACACCCATTCACTCACCCATCACCCCACACCCATTACCCATCACCCCCACCCATTCACTCACCCATTACCCATCACCACCCACCCATTTTGACTTCAGCCAAAACAAAATGTGTGTGGGGGGGAGAGGATATTGAGATTGGAGACAATTAATTGGAATGACGGGGCTTCGGTATGAAATACAAAAGGAACAAAAGGTGTAATAAAAAAATAATACATCCATCAATACCACTTCAGTTCATTATTTTAACTTAATACTACATATATTTGCGTCTTGGGGTATTGAAAAGGCACAACACCGTGCACAGTAATGATATAAGCATTTTGACACTTTTGAGCCCCCCCCAAATTTAGGGGAACTCCCAATTCTGGGAACCCTGTAACCACTTCAGTTCATTATTTCAACGTAATACTACATATATTTGCGTCTTAGGGTATTGAAAAGGCACAACACCGTGCACAGTAATGATATAAGCATTGTGACACTTTTGACGAATTGCACCATCCGCATAGCGGCGCCACCTGTTCAAAATCCAAAATGGCGCGGCCCGAGTGACACCTCTCTGTGAAGCTCTCTGTTAATATAGTAGTTATAAGTGAGAGAGTTAGTAGAGGAGGAGAGAAGAGAGTAGTATTAGTATGAGGAAGCTGATAAAGAGGATCAGAGATCAGAGAAAGAAGAGGAGTAGGAGAGTTATCGAGTGTGACTGAATGTTTGGGTAGGAAGCTGGGGGTTGGGTCAGAAGGCTAATATCAACTGTTTGAACTGTGATCGGAGAAGGGAGGGATTGGAATCAGGGGCGGCGGGAGAGGGGGTGGGGAGGAGAGGTAGGTGGGAGGGAGCAAGGCTGGTGGGGGGGAGAAGGGGGTAATGGGGTCAATAAATGGCAAACGATGTGCCGTGAGGCGTGGGAAATGAGGACGAAAAATAAAAACAGGATGAGGAGCGTAATTAGTGTATCTTTTAAGAGGAAAAAGAAGTTAGTTTACTCATGACAACTAATAACAGCAACAATAACAAAGACGATGGTTTACTACTACTACTACTACTACTACTACTACTACTACTACTACTACTACTACTACTACTATAATAATAATAATAATAATAATAATAAAATAATAACAATAGTAATATTATTAATAGTAATAATGTGTAACATATTGACAGGTGTAAAAAAGGTGATGAAGGAGACGAGACACTCACGGCTGAGAAGCGAGTACTTTTTTCCTAGACAGATATTGACAGACAGATGATTGATAGGAATAAAGTACTCGCTTCTCACCCCGTGTCTTCTTCATCACCTTTTTTCAATAGTAATGATAACAATAATAATATCAGTGTCGAATGAAGGTGTGTTGTACATATTTTTTCTTCCATGTTGGTCGCATCATCATGACTCATCTGTCAAATCTCTTTCCTACATTCCCTTTTTCCCTTTTTTTGGCATGAAATCAATCAATCAATCTTTCCTACATTACTTTAGGTATTAACCCCTTTGAGCCCAGAACGTAATTTCCATTGTATTTTGGCTGCAGACCATTTTTAGTGAATATAAGCAATATTTTATAGATATGACCTGTTTAGTATCCTTATCCACTAACTAATTTGGTATATTAAACTACTTTTCGTTATTTTATGGCTAACAACAGACGATTTTATATATAGCAAAGGCAAGATCTGGGCGTGAAGGGGTTAAAATGTATAGAATAAACGAAAAACGAAACCATCTACATCAAGATTATATAGACTGAGGTGGCCGTCTAGCTTATAGTATATCTCCCTAAGTAAGATCGCAGACATAGCTCTCCCTCCCACCGCCTTTCTACCTTGAGATATTGCCGCCGGGACGAGAGTTTGTGATCCAAGAACAAAGGACTTCAGAAGGTAATAAGGGAAACACTTCAACGTCTGCGTGGGCTTTATAGCTTTGTGTTGGCTGCCTTGGTGGTGGGTGACTCATGCCCTGCGTCTCTCTCTCTCTCTCTCTCTCTCTCTCTCTCTCTCTCTCTCTCTCTCTCTCTCTCTCTCTCTCTTCAACCTTTCGACAAAATCAAATTTGTTCAAATTGATTAAAAGTACTGAAAAATAACAGGCAAAGATGATGAGGAGGGAAAAGAGGATGAACAGAAGGGAAATGAAGGGAAAAAAGGAGAAAATAATTCTCTCTCTCTCTCTCTCTCTCTCTCTCTCTCTCTCTCTCTCTCTCTCTCTCTCTCTCTCTCTCTCCTACTAGAACACGTGGCACATCAGCACAAAGCAATGTACACGTAATGGTATTGTTCTTCAGGTGACCACTGTGTAAAAGTACTCATGAAAATGTGCTATGAATTACGCTATAAGCCTAAATACCTAAGAATAACGAAATTGAAGCTTAAGGCCTCTTGTAGCTTCCTTATTACCTTCTCCAACAAAGTTGGAGGGGTTATGTTTTCACCCCGATCTGTCTGTCTGTCTGTCTGTCTGTCTGTCTGTCTGTCTGTGTACAGGATTTCTCGAAAAGTTACAAATAGGTTTGGACCAAACTCGGTATACCAAGTCTATTTGGTATAAGGAAAAACTGATTTAATTTTGGATGAAATCTATTGACAACTGTTGCCATGGCAACCAATTGATGAAATATTCGGCCGGAGGTATGCGCTCATACTGAGTTCATATATATATACATATATTATATATATATATATATATATATATATATATATATATATATATATATATATATATACGTATATTTGATGAAATATTCGGGCGGAGGTATGCGCTCTACTGAGTGCCCCCCCCCCTAGTTTTCTTATGTTCTTATGTCCTTTAAAGCTATAATTGTCATAGTCCACATAATAATCTCTTTGTTGATACACAACAAAAGGTTAAATAATCTTATCATAAATTACCCAGCTGACAAAATGTAGAATACAGAAAATGGTCTCATTAATTGAAAGGTGCGTATGAGTGTATATGTGTATATAGTATTTGTGTATCCTTGTGTGTGTGTGTCGCGCGCGCGCGTGTGTGTGTGTGTGTGTGTGTGTGTATGTGTGTCTAAAACTAAGTTGGAATGGTATTAATAATTTCACAGTATAATGAGTGTATGGAAGGAACGATGAATCAAATGAGGTCATTCTTTCTACACTCCTCTAATCAAGGATATATATAACCTCTATATACTACCCTTGCCTCTAATCGTGTTTTAGCCAACAACATGACTTGCAGGAACGTGATGCAGCTTGTGGTGACGGGACAGAGCTAGGTATTACGTCATCATCGCGGGAGTATATTTTTCTACGATCAATTGGGCACAGCGCACCGAAGACATGCATGTATTTGCACTATACTTTACCAATCTGCAACTTAACTGTATACCCGTAATGCATCTGTCACCATTCAGATTATTGCCACGACCATCACCACCCGTCTTATCTCTGTGTCTGTCTTACGTCATTATATCCTCTCACTGCAACACACACACACACCACACACACACACACACACACACACACACACACACACACACACACACACACGTCAATAATATTCGCAACCCACTTATTTCCTGTCTACATTCCACCTCCTCCACACATACACACACACACACACATCCTTCACAATCCACCCTCACATGCCCTTATTTATCACCCTCTCATTCACCACCACTACCTCCTCCTCCCCCTTCGCTAGCCTAATTGTAGCGGAGGAAAAGAATCAGGAGTACAATTGGTGGTTCTAAGTATGAAAACAGCAAAAACAACAATAATGATAATAATAATGACAATAATGATAATCGTAATAAAAAAACCAATGATTACCTATAATGGTAATGATGATAATGATGATAATAAGTGGAATATGATACTACACTACGATCGTTCTCAGAAACCGTGATTACACACACACACACACACACACAACACACACTACCTGTCTGCTTCGTGTAGCTTTGGAACAACAACAAAATGCAGATAAAAAAATCTGTTCTGAAAATAGTGTCTCATGTCATTCTTATCGATAACACTTGTCAGTAGTTCATGGAAAACACACACACATCTCTCTCTCTCTCTCTCTCTCTCTCTCTCTCTCTCTCTCTCTCTCTCTCTCTCTCTCTCTCTCTCTCTCTCTCTACTGTGCTATGGGACAAATCAAAGTATTGGAGAGGAAGATATAAGAAAACGTCAAGGAAAATCAACATTAGTAAAAATTCATTAACCAAATCGAGACTAAATTTGAATGAGAAAAATCGAAACAAAAACACAGACATCTTCTTAATATATAAAGGGCAATGTCCATATGTTTGTTACCGTACTCCTCCCACAGTTTTCGTCGGAGAAGGCTGTAAGTGGTTTCATTAGAACCGGAAGGCTATAACTTAGGTTTTATACGCTTTTATTTTTTCAATTCTAAGACTTTTCGGAGACTTTTTAGGAGACTTTTAATTTTTCTGATATTATTGGTTAGGGAGGGGAGGGACGGGACGGGACGGGACGGGAAGGGGAGGGACGGGACGGGACGGGACGGGACGGGACGGGGAGGGGAGGGACGGGACGGGACGGGACGGGATATTATTATGCATATTATTATGCAAAAAAAATAAACACGGGCAACGCCGGGTATCCTGCTAGTATCTTCTAAAAGCGAATGAAATAATGATAAATATGACAATACATGACAAAACAACGCGCTTTTATCTATCATTGTTTTTTTCTGTATCTTTTGTACACTTGCGCACTCCCTCTTTGTAATCCCCCCCCTTTTTTCTCCATAAACTCGAAAACTTGTAAACTTGTAAGGCTCTATTAACACAAGGACAAACCAGTTCAGACCACGACTGAATGAATACATACACAACCGAGGGAAGCCAGTCACAGTGTTTGTGGCGTTCACTTTCCCGACAATAACAACAGTGAATTAATTGATCAAGGGGGTCTCTCTCTCTCTCTCTCTCTCTCTCTCTCTCTCTCTCTCTCTCTCTCTCTCTCTCTCTCTCTCTCTCTTCTTTTCAACAGGCAGGCGGCAGCGATGCGTGCAGGGTGTATTGTCTCTTCGCTTGAGTGAGAGTGAAGGAACTGGTACTGCGTTTGGTCCATTAAATTTAAGCCCCACACGTCACATTTCTCTCACTTCCTCTGTAACAAAACCAACACCGCCGGGATGCCGCAGGGATGAGCGCTGTGTGTGTGTGTGTGTGTGTTTCTGTACGCACTGTCATCTCTGAGTATTTAGGTCTTTGATGTGTTAGCAACGGGTCTGTCATCCGATTCACAAGGATTAGTAATTGGTTTTCATTAGGTAGCGAGGAGGGGTGTTTGTTGTTCTATAATGTTATTCTTCTGTAGTAATAGAACGTGCGACACTAAACTATGAGGTAAATGTTGGTATCTGTTCCGCACGAAGATGGATGTTGTACAGATAGTGAAATGAATCGTCTGTATTAATTTTGCATGGATATCACTGGGTTTTTTATTATTCATTTTTACCTTACAACCCTATGTTGCTATTAACACTCTTCTAAACCCTGTTAATATCACGTTAATATTGTAAAATCTCACCCTCCATCGTACCATAAATAAATCAACATTGCGGTGGTTTGCCTGTCACCATATAAGTTATGATATAACGGGTAATATTACACAGCGGTGGCGCTAACGT
This sequence comes from Chionoecetes opilio, assembly GCA_016584305.1. Lineage (NCBI taxonomy): Eukaryota > Metazoa > Arthropoda > Malacostraca > Decapoda > Majidae > Chionoecetes > Chionoecetes opilio. Next base: position 122,439 of record JACEEZ010026294.1, on the reverse strand, counting down.
GACCTGGAGCAAGGTACAAGTATTAACAAGTGTCAAAATCATGTTACAGTGGCGGCTACGTGAAGTGTTCGTGGTAACAGGGTGGGGTAAGGGGATCGCGTCACACGTTGCGACACGTTCTGTACGGGTCTGTGAGTTGCCAGTCTCACCCCCGTCTACCCATTCACCAATACCTAACTCGTTGCCACTACATCCACCATCCACAAGTCATCCTCACATTATCATGGATGTAAAATCGCAAATCTGAAACTGTTACACTGAAACAAGCGCATGAGAGGTGTGTTGAGCACCTGTAAATGTCTTCTAAAATCATCATCATCATGGCAACGCTATTGGCACGCGACTCTCCCGACCACTGACTCACCACTCGCTCACTCCTCGACAAAGTGAAGTATTCCGTTAGTCAGGCAGCCACAGTGACGGTGGGATGTATAGCTAAACGTAAGGTTCGACACAGAGCTCCAAGAGTCCAGAAGGGAAGAGACTGCACATCCCTACGTGAGTACAGAAGGAGCTTCACGCAAGTTGGTATGTGAGTAATATTGTATATTTAATGGTTACTGTAGATCCTAAGTGTGTTGTAGTGTGTGTCAGTCAATGTAGAAAGTAGTCATGTTTTTATATTTACCCATATAGGCTACCATTCTATGTATGTGTGGGAACGTTTGTTTATTTTCAAAGTATGGTGTTGATCTTGCTCCAACATGCCACCACCACCCCTCTCACGGTCACCCCTCCCCCCACCCATCATACCCTTGAAACTGAAGTTATTTCCAAACAACAAAGGAATTAAGGAACGAGTCAGTGATTTGAAACAAACGCAATATTCTCAACGTATTCATGCTTACAACGATAGTTGATGCAACACTTGTTGCATCACAGGATTTAATTGGATTTAGGCATGAGATTGACATACTTAAGTAAGAACCTAACATGAATTCTGGCACTTGCAATATTTTCCTTTATTGCTTGTAAGTTATTCCTCATCCCTTTCTCACTATCCTATTGTTGCACCAGCAGTTATTTTCCTATTGCCTGTCCCCGCCCCAGCCTCCACCTCCCGCCCTCCCTCGCCCTCACGACTACTTGTTCAATCCTGTTACCACCCCCGGAAGAGAGAGAGAGAGAGAGAATGGATCGGAGGACTGAAGTGGTTGGGGGCTCAGGGACGTTGGGGAAGGTAGGGACTGCCATAAAATTCAATTCAGAATCTTTATGGTTGAAATCAGTTACATAACAATATAAAATATGGATCACCTGAAGATCCGTCATCCCAGAGTTTGGCAGGGTGACGGTTCTTCAGGTGGGATATCCTGGGGTGACGGTTCTTATTAGGTGGCAACACCTGGGGTGACAGTTCTTCAGGTGGGGTCAAGACCTGACCTGACTTCACCTTCCAAGTCAGGTCAGGACAAATGGGTAAAAGGGAAGAGTCAGGACCCTCTAGTCAGGTAGGAGGACTATATAAAAGTAAGTGGGCTAAAAAAAAAAGTCATAGGAGTCAGTCGACCATGGCACGCAATACCTTCCAAACCATAGGCGAATTTTGGTGAAGAAGCCGGCTTCTTGCCGGCTTCTCTCTCGTTTGTGTGCCTCGCCAGAACGGCTGACAGTTGCCAGCTTCTTGTCGGGGCTCGCCCGCTCGGCGATCACAGCTGATAGCTGTAAACAAAACAACCACACAATGACGATTGATTGATTGATTTAATGCAAAAAAAAGGTGAATGTGCACACGATGACGAATTGTCATCTTCAACTCATATCCAACCACATCTTCTCTCATAAACATACTGAATTAAACGAAATGCTAGTAATTTCCACAATATATACCTATCAGCTGCTCTACCGTAGATAACACTATAGTCACCAGTCACTTGCCACTGCACTAATGTCGCCAGGCACAATATATTACGAATTTTAGTATCACTACTGATTTGTATGTGCCACTGAAGACGCATCCACAGTAGTTTATATTATGTACATCACACTACATGTCTTCAGTGACACAACAGTCTGTAGGGATGCTATGATTCGTAATATATTGTGCCTGGCGACATTAGTACAGTGGCAATTGACTGGCGACTATAGTGTTATATCTACGGTACCTTGCATATATTTATACGTGGTCTTAAGGTAAGTCCATGCTTTTGAATGTACATCTGTGTGCTTACTTGTGTCCTGTTATCTGTAATTACATTATTTCTTCGACGATATTCACTCTATTACTAGTTCCGCCTGTCCCGCTGTTTTGCGAAATATTAACCTAACCTAACCTGCCCTAACCTGACCTGACCTGACCTAACCTAACCCTACTGGACTTAGTTTTTCTCAAGAACCAGGGCCGACATAAACAAAAAGATAAGTATTGTTAAGCGTACTTAGCAGACGAAAATTTGCTGATCTTACACTTAAATATTTAAGAAATGCTTAAGTAAATTAACCAAAAATGCTTATCCGATTTAAGTATGCTTAATAGGCACCAAAGTTAAGTGTAAGATCAGCAAATTTTCGTCTGCTAAGTACGCTTAACAATACTTATCTTTTTGTTTATGTCGGCCCTGAAATTTAATATCGGCCATGTAGGCAAAGTAGGGATCGGCACTCATTAAAATCTAAACAGATGTGTTAAGGACAGTAAGTATAACACATAGAGCCAACATTTGGGTCAGCTTACCGTGGAGCCCTTGTTCTTAAGATTTTCCCTCAACGCAATGCTAGTCATTTCCACAATACCTATCAGCACCTCTACCTACACATTAATATTGTTCATGTCCGTCAACAGTAATGTCATGCATACTTAAGATATCTTGCAATGTTTTGTGGTGGAATTCGGATGATGGTGAAGGTTTATGGTACTCTCGTCCCCGTCGGCGAGAGTTCCAACATTTTCACGTTCTCAACAAGTGTGAGAGATCTCTAAGAACCAAAATTGGAGCATAATGCATCAGCGAAAACGTTTCCAGTCTGCTTTTGACAGCATAATTAGTAAAATTAGAAAAACAACGTCTGGTGTTATGGTTAAAAGACTCGAGAAAGTTATTTCACCAGACGACGTTCTACTCTTACCATGTCATACCATTTTAGCTCTATCAGTGTGGTCCGAAATTTAAGCCCGTGCTGCTAAGTGTACAAATCAGGCTAATTTGTGCCATATTATCAGCGAAATTCAGCAAAAACTACTACATCGCAGCTAGGCCCTATCCTGATAAGACAGGCCTGATAAGACATGATCATTCTTTCACCAGTTTTAAAGTTGCCCTGTCATGTCATTAACCTTGTATATTCTTGTTCGTGGTCTTAAGGTAAGTCCATGCTTCTGAATGTACATCTATGTGTTTACTTGTATCCTGTTATCTGTAATTACATTATTTCAACGACGGTACTCACTGTGTGAGAAGCTGTGCCCTTCCCGCCATATTTGTTGTTATCTCTGACGTCACGGCAAGAAGCCGTGAGAAGCGAGCCCTGGCTCTCGCTTCTTATGGCTTCTTACGGCTTGCCCAGCTGGGCCAATCCGTAAGAAGCCGGCTTCTTAAAAGTGCCTTGCGTTAACAGAAAACGCAAGCTGCAAGAAGCCGGCTTCTTACGGCTTCTTCACCAAAATTCGCCTCATAGCGTCCTACCACTGCTGTGTGGTGATTCCACTAAAGTTATTCGGTGGCTTCAACAAAACAGTCTTTTAAAGCGTGAAGGTAAGTGTGATACTAGTGATAACTGGATGAATTAGACAAAATATTCCAGATCGAAGCATGGTTTTCTGTGGAAATGGCAAACAAAGGACTGCCTGAAGTATAATTCCACGAAATAAATGTACTGTATTTTGGAATACTGACTAAAGTATAATGTATTTTGTATTTTGGAACACTATATTACTATTGATTTTTTCTTTAAACTTTCACAAAAAGATGCATAACAAAGGAATATATTTGTTATCCTAATTTTATAAATTACATTCACTGTGGGCTGGGGTGACGGATCTTCAGGTGGGATATCCTGGGGTGACGGATCTTCAGGTGGGATATCCTGGGGTGACGGATCTTCAGGTGGACATTCTGGTGTGACGGATATTCAGGGGATCCGAAAATATAACATGTCAACAAAAGGACTGTCGCTGCTATAGTGATAAGTAGGTGGTATGGGGGGACCTGGGGGGTGTAGGGGGTGATAAGGTAGTGATGGGAGGGGGGCGGAGAGTGTAGGTATGGGGGGGTGTAGGGGGTGATGGGTAGTGGTGGAGGGGAGAGGTGTAGGTAGATGGGGGAATAGGGGTAAGAAATGACTCATAGTGAGGAGCGGCATTGAATGTGGGTGCGACCTTATCTTGTAATCATAAGTTCCTCACCTATTATGTAAGTCTTATTTTAGGCTTAAACAGCAGTAACATTACGCGATAAGTAAACAAAACTCATTGATTGGCCCACGTTTGAGTTCCTATAGTCTATTTTATTTAATATGGTCAAAATTCCCAGTGGTCACGTGCTATTATGTAGTGAGGATAGTGTGTTTGGTAGTGATAATGATACGAGTAACCTGTACACATGATGGCCATTGAGTGCACCAATCAGCTGCCCCGTAGACAATGGGGGAAAGGCAGGGGGCGTGGTCTCCTTACTGCATTTTGACCATATTAAATAAAATAGACTATACTTCCTATAGCCTCATTGCCTTATTACTCCCTTATTATATGCCTTATATCTGCCTCATTATTGCCTTATTATAACCTTATTGCTTTTCGCCACATCTACGTCTATTATTATTTTTTCTTTTTATTTAAACAATTATTATTAATCTCAGTTACACACAGTTACAGTGGCTTAGAAGACAGATTAATTAACCCCTTCACGCCCAGATATTACCTTTGCTATATGAAATCGTCTAATTATTAGACATAAAACTACGAAAAAAGTAACTAAATAAACCAAATTAGCGAATGGACAAGGATATTAAACAGGTCATATCTATATAATATTGCTTATGTTCATTAAAATCGTCGAATGGTAGTTATATTACAATGAAAATTACGTTCTGGGCCTCAAGGGGTTAATGACGAAGAATTATGAATTACGTCGGTGCGGCCTGGTAAACAACATTGCAAACAGCTGAGTAATGAAGTGGTAAGGGAAGGGCATGGTAGGAGCAAACACCTCTTCACCGCCGCCCATTTCCCGTCATGTTTATTTTCGTCTCGTCGCCTACATGTGGACAGAGAACAAAGGCATACAGTGGCTGGTTTACTTGATTCGTTGAAAGTCGTCGAAGCCCAACGCGACAGGACATGTGGACTTTTGGTCCTCGTCTGGACTCGAGTGAGGTGGAGGGGGTCACCTCCGTCACACTCACCACCACCCTCCCTCCTACCACGACTTGTTTCCACACGTTCAACCTCTCTCCGCTCCCTCTCTCTCTCCCTCTCTCTGTTGAAGTGTACCCAAACATTTTGCTACTGAAAGGATACTGTTGTGTAACTTTTATAGAGCTTTACGTAATTTACAATAATGTTAGTATTTTTTGCAGTGTTGGTATAAGTACTGTACGTCGCGGAGCAACTTTCAACAAATCTGGTTAAGAGTTGATTCTCTCTCTCTCTCTCTCTCTCTCTCTCTCTCTCTCTCTCTCTCTCTCTCTCTCTCTCTCTCTCTCTCTCTCTCTCTCTCTCTCCTTTGTATGCTTACGGATTTGTTTTGCTTTGTATGTTAAGGTTACTCGCTAATGTAATTTTTTTTTACGGACTGTGCATAACAGGAGGTGAAGTTTAAGCATCCTCTTTGTTAACCACTTCATGTATTTTTTTTACCATATTACCCACATTTTATTCTTTAGCTCGGATTCTTGTGCCTACTTTCACACTTGTATACATTCTCGTGTACTTTCATAATCCTGTGTGAAAGTGGCTAGTAACAACATTATGAAAATCTCAAGGCAGAATGGAGAGCGAGGCGAGGAACGGTCAGTAACCAGTGTGGCCCTGACCAAGGAACCCAACCCAACCCCACACGCGTGAACACGAAAGACCAGCTGGTGACGTCATGGCCCTGCCCGCTGCTCGCCTCCCACGTGAGCCCGCAACAGGAAGGGTGTGTGTGCCCCACCTTATGCTCGGCCACCAGCTGAGTCTCGACCGCCGTCCGGGTTGTGTGTGTGTTGGTGTGTGTGTGAACAACGTTGTGAGTCTTCGCGAGGGTGTAAACGATAATAGCTGCGAAAGATATTATAACAAATCGAAAGATATTGTAATAAGGCGATTTACAACAATGCTATTTTGCTGGATTACGTAAAATGTGTGTGTGTGTGTGTGTGTGTGAGTGAATAACAGTGTCACGGTTTTGACGAGGGTGTGAACGATAATAACTGCGAAAGATATTGTAACAAGTCGAAAGATATTGTAATAAGGCGATTTGCAACAATGTTATTTTGCTAGATTACGTAAAATGTATGAACAAGTGTCACAGGGTTCTGGCGAGGGTGTGAACGCTGACATTGAAAGATATTGTAACAAATAAGGATAAGGCGATATACAACAGTGCTATTTTGCCGGATTACGTAAAATGTGTGAACAACAGTGTCACAATCTTGGCGAAGGTGTGCTGGGAACCTTGCGAGTGTGAACGATAATAGTGGTGATACAATAGCAAGTCAAGGAAAATGTGATATACAACAGTGATATTTTTGATAGATTACGTCAAGTACTACAGGTTGTTACTTAGTTTTCCCACCTCTTGTGACTTTGACATGTGTGTTCATGGGTCAGACAGTGGTGGTGATGCGTGGAAATATGCCAAGAGAAAGTTAACAGTAATATTTATGGACGGAAGGTGTTTTGTGTTGCATGGGTTCATTAAACACGTCAGCGTTGGCCGCTCATTAAACACAGGTGGCCGCTCAATGAGGCAGACAGGGAGTGTTTAGAAAGAATATAATATCCTTGGTGGCGATGGTGGTGGTGGTTCGAACACAAACACACACACACACACACACACACACACGAGACAACATTAAATCTATTCAATTAATTAGAAGTACTATCGTATTTATAATTATAAGAACATAAGAAAGCAAGGAAGCTATAAGAGGCCGTGAAACTGAAACCTACACGTGGTAGTTCCTGTGGCATCAATAATTATCATCATACAATTTTGTTCCCGGGCATTTCGGCGCAAATAAGTGGTCGCACGTAAAGCGAGAGAAACGTATTATTTTATTCATGGTATAAAGTGATAGGACGCGATAAGAATGATAATGCTATGTCATCACTTCACCGACGCATTGAGACCCCCTACACACACACACACACACACACACACACACATACACATACACATACATACATACACACACACACACACACACACACACACACACACACAGTAGGAAATCTCGTGGTAGTGAGAATGTAGCGGCCGGACATGAGTCAATGGGAGCCACATGCAATACTGTCACAAGTGGCGTTATTAATACTCAAGTCACGCAATACACCCATCCTTTTTCCTTCCTGTATACGTATAGTATCCACGCCGCCTATACCGTAACAAAGAAGACAAGAAATAAAGATTCCAAGTGAAATAGCCAAGGGAAGAGTTGACAATTTGTTAACTAAGGAGACGAAGTTGAAGAGGACCTATGAAGCGATACTAAGCGTCAAAGGTTACATGAAGAAGAAGAATGTTTTGTTTTTATTTTTTAATATAAATAGACCGGTGCAGAATACTGTTGACAGGATTAAAAGGTGTGGTGTTTGAGATTAATGATGATATTGTGGTCACTCCACAGAATGCAGTATAGTGTGTGTATAGGAAAACTTATAATAACCCTTGAAAATAGAATAGGTGTCTTGCACGTGACGTCACAGCCCTTGTTGTGGCTGCGACAGACGCGGGAAATGCGAGCTGGAGGACCAACAAACCACTTGCCGCCCGTGTTTGCCAGCTTATGGTAATTTTCCCCTACCAAATATATGTTTATCAGTATAAAAGATATACTGTTATCTTCGGAAATGTTTGTTCTATAATATTATCAAATAAAAAACCGTAAAACACACTAAAGAAAGGCCATTATGAGACTCAAGAAATATGCATGCATTCACCAACTCCAGCTCCCATTTAATATTTTGCTCGAAAACATTTTACATGGACAATGTCAATAGAAGCGGAATTTCATTAGCTTTTCATTGATATATTTCGTTATCTGATAAATGAATTAGCAGCATGCATAAATGAGCGTTAACTAAATAAGTAACATCATGAAATCTGGTAATTTTTCCAGATTAATGAGGTTATTTATTTAGTTAACGGTAATTTATACATGGTTCTAATTTATTTATCAGATAACGAAATATATCAATGGAAAGCTAATGAAATTCCGCTTCTATTGACATTGTCCATGTAAAATGTTTTCGAACAAAATATTAAATGGGAGCTGGAGTTCATGCATATTTCTTGAGAGTCTCATAATGGTCTTTGTTTAGTGTGTTTTACGGTTTTTTATTTGATAATATTATAGAACAAACATTTCCGAAGATAACAGTATATCTTTTATACTGATAAACATATATTTGGTAGGGGAAAATTACCATAAGCTGGCAAACACGGGCGTCAAGTGGAGTTTGTTGGTCCTCCAGCTCGCTCCGACGGGCGGCATTTGGCTTGAAGAGGACGGCATTTGGCTTGAAGACGCTAGGTCGTGACGTCAGTGCAAGACACCTATTCATGGTACTTATTTCCTAACCATTAACACACAATTTCCTTCATTATTATTATTACTGTTGTTATTATTATTATTATTATTATTATTATTATTATTATTATTATTATTATTATTATTATTATTATTTAGGTAGAACATGCTCTTCCCTGTCGTCTTCCTAACAACCATAAGTTCTCTTGGTTACCTAACTGTTCTTTGTTTACTATTATTTGTATTGTTATTATTATCATTATATTATTGTCACCAAAATCATTATCATCATCATTAATTTTTTATCAATATCATATCAATTTTATCTTTTTTTCCCCCAGTCTCCACCAGCTCTTTCCCGTCCATGTTGTGCCCGAGCGCGCGTCCCATCCGCCACATCTCCACAAAGTTTTGAGGCTCTCTCGGCACCGTGCTAAATGGCCCTACATGTCCCTTTAGCCTCATTTACGACCTTTTAGCACGGTACGGAGCAGAGTCGCCCCACACGCCGCTGTCCCGACCAAAAGGAAACTGTTGAAGACGTCATTGTTGCCATGGTTATCGAGAGAGAGAGAGAGAGAGAGAGAGAGAGAGAGAGAGAGAGAGAGAGAGAGAATCCTTTCCATCAGTAAAGGTCATTTTCTTGAGACCTAACATTTAAGTTTCTCTCTCTCTCTCTCTCTCTCTCTCTCTCTCTCTCTCTCTCTCTCTCTCTCTCTCTCTCTCGATGTAAATAGTTCTTTTAAGATAAGTTGCCAGGAGCAAGATATCTAATTTCAATATTTCAAAACACTAGATCTCTTCTCCCGTCTCAATTTTCCCTTCCTGCCTGGTCTCATTACTGCTATCTTTTCTCTCCTTACTTCTCTGGACTATATAAAGAACTCCATATTTCACCTGAGAAAATCTAGTTTTCGTAAATTTCCTTCCCTTTCCTATTTAAGTTATCTTCCAACAAATCCACACCCTTTATCTGATCTAACCATCCTGATGTAACATTCCGTTCCTTCCCCCTTCCCTCACCGTTTCACTATTTTTCTATAGCCCCTCCCCTTTTTATGCTTTGCCATAGTGCCATATGACCTCTGCTGTCTGGCACATGTCCCCCTTTTTTTTGCATTAAATCAATCAATCTTTTGTCACCCAGAAAGTTCATATTATAATTAACCATCGATATGGCCATCGTGACCTATGATGTAGCTATGGACCTACCGGCGGTAGGTCAGGAAAGACATGCAGACATACGGATGAGTGGCTCAAATGATAAGTAAAGGGATTGTGAACGAACTTACTTACGCTTTTATTTATTTTTTCCTGTATGCCTTCGGGTGAAAATGTAAATAATATTATTTTATTATTACTCGTAGCTGACATATTTTCCCTCTGCACTCTCGCACTTATTCTGTTTCTCAGCATGCCTTTATAGTCGTGTTTATAAGACTAGTGGCGAAAATTGTGTGCCACTTTCAGTAATTTTACTGATTAGTTTGTGGAGTATAAAAAAATGGCTGTTTATTTTTTTATGGGAAATTAAGCGAGACACTTATTATGTATGATAAAACCACAAGGCAATTGCTTCACATGATGATCGCTTGGCGTGACGAAAAGCTGTTACGATTTTTTTTTTTTTTTACATCTCGGAGGACTGGCCAAGGACAAACAAAAAGTAACAAAAAACGGTGATCAGTGGCTATAATTAATTAAGCACGTTGAGTGGGGCAGCCAGCGCCTGTATATTTATGGTGTTATATCATTTGAACTACGTGATGGGAATAAAAAGCGATGGATTTACGTAAGGGCGTATGGTTATGAATTATCGAGCTCATATACAATTTCTCCCCCCCCTCTCTCTCGCTCATAACCTTAGTCTAGCCATCATTATAACTCGTGTAGGCAGGGTTTATTTTGTGTATCGTTGTGCATGCAATGGTTAAACATTCTGGAGACGTAGTGGGCGGGACGTAGATTTGCAACCCCTTAACAAGAATGGAAGGAGCTCAGTCTGAAAGTTACTTATTAGGCTCTTGAAAGGAGAAGCATTTCACCGCATGGGTCATCAAGTCCTTCGTTAGCTACATAACTATTCCCAAGATTAATAGGATACGTCTATAGATCCTGACTATTCCCTTGTCAAGAGTGTGACGAAGGCTCGACTCCTTTGTCCTTTTTTTGTCAAAGTATTCTAATGACGAGACAGGAAAAAAAAATGGCACTGACTTCTTCACCATAAATGTATCACCGGCCTGCCTTTCTCTAATGCATTTTCGGTATCATCAAAGACTCGAGAGCTCTTGAAAGCCTACATAAATCTAGATTAGATCTGAACGACTGAAGAAACTAAATTCGGAGTCAGTGCTGTAGTAAAATTGAAACAAACTTCCGTATCTCTGCAATTTGATAGTCATACTCAGTGGCGTACCCAGAAAATTGAAAAAAGGGGGGGGGGGGGCAATATATATATATATATATATATAATATATATAATATATATATATATATATATATATATATATAATATATATATATATACATAATATATATATATATAATATATATAATATATATAATTAATTAATAATATATAATATAATAAAAAAAAAAATAGAAAAAAATGAAAAAAAAAAATAAAAAATAAAAAATAATATATAATAAAATAAATAAATAATAAAAAATCAAATATAATATATATATAATATATATAAAATAATAATAAATAAAATCAAAAAATAAAATAAATAAAATAAAAAAAATATATAAAATAAAAAAAAAAATTATAAAAATAAAAAATAAAAAAATAAAAATATATAAAATAAAATAAAAAAAAAATTAAAAATAAGTATCTAAAATATATAATAATATAAAAATAAAGAAAAAAAAAACCAATTTTTTTAAATAAACGTCAAATTTTACATCTATATATATCATATATATATATAATATAAAATAAATAAATATATATATATAATATATAAATATTGGTGCTATTTATATATATATGTTATATTTTCTCTTTGCAAGGTGGGCATGCGATGGCTCCCCTCGTACGCCATGGTATATGTAATATATATATGACTTGTAGATGGCTAAAAGCACTCAGGAAAGAAAAGCCTGGCTTTACATATGTAGGAGAGTATGTTTTACCGAATCAGCGGCAGGGCCTCGCTAGGTAGTCGGTCTTTGCCTTACATTTGCCATCTTATATGCTATGTGAATTTCTGACAGTATTCTTAGCCATTATATGCTGACACAGATTTCATAAAATAATCTTGTCATCAGCATTATTATTATCATCATTATTATCTATGCAATGCTAAGCTTACAAGATAGGTAAAAAACGTAAAATTATGTACATATCCTTAAATCAGATCCTTATAGTTTAAAAAGCTAAGCTGAAAACAGTTACAGACTACAACCTGACATCCTAACTAGCAATTCTGGGTTCGGCAAGACTTCAAGACCACAGTGCTTCAGACACTGGCCTCGGATGGATAGGATAGCAAGTATTAGACCATATGACCATAGATCATGAATATCAAAATCAACATAATAAAGTGTGAAGTGGTATAGGAAAGATATTAGATATTAGAGAGACAAGAATAGGTCAAAAAACTAAATTCCATAAGCATTTCCATTAAGAACAGTACTATTAAAGTGAAAGATGAAACATAAAGAAAAATGGGGAATTTCAAGCATATTTTTCAAGAATCAGAGGAGGAGAAGCGAACGGACTCGAGGAGTGAGAGTGCAAGCATTCCATTAGAAATTGATTAAAAAGGAAAAGAGAAGACGAGAGAAAAAATGGGAATTTCGAGAATATTTAGAATCATGAGAGAGAGAGAGAGAGAGAGTACAAGATATGTAATTTGTTGTTCCGTATGGTAATGTTAATGTTAATGATGACAATAATAACAATGGCAATGATAAAAATAGTGAATGAACAATGAAAATGGGCAAGGTGTAGGGGGAAGGAGATACTGGCCTGTGTGTGGGTCGAATACTAAATAGGGAAAGCTCTACGTGTGTTCAACTACGAATGTTCAACCATTTCACTCATGCCTAGTACATATTGTTGGGTATATGCAAGGCCAGGTAGAGACACCATTGGGCCCTGGTGCTGTTAGGGATTCTGGGCCCCTACAAATCGACAAGAGCGCAGCCAGCCAATTTAGCTGGGGGGTTCGGGGAAAGTTCCAGAGTTCGAAGAGTTTAGATTTTTTTTTATATATTTGATAACATTGATAATGAAATGACATGATAACTTTCAAGAGTGGTTCGGTTAGGTTAGTAGGTTAAAACCTCCTAACTCTATTAGTAATATCATGGTTAGAGCTTAGTGTAGGGAAGGCAATGGATGTTTGGTGAAGGAATCATAGAACATCTCCCCTACTTTTTATCAGTGATGATGGACAAACTCAGGCAGCAGAACACACACACAGTGGCGGAACTGCGGGGGGGCCTGGGGGGGCACGTGCCCCCCCCCCATCTTGGGGTGGTGCCCCCCCCGGGTGCCCCCCCATTTTTACACCCCTTGTTCCGCCACTGCTTCCTATATACTGTATAGTCCACCCATAAACTTATTCATTTAAGAAAATGTTGCAATAGGAAACTAATTTGGTTTGGTTGGTTGGATATGAAGTGGACTTACTTATCACAAAAAGAAAGTTAAGGATTTGAGATGAGATGAGAGGCGTATAACTGCAACCACCAACCATTCGCGTTGGTAACAAGAATTCTGACGCTTAATTAACGAGTAATTATCCCGTAGTGTACCTGTATCAAGGCGTCACGGCGAGTCACGACCAGTGGCGGAACAATTTTACCAGGTTAGGTTAGGTTATAATGAGGCATAGCCACTATATCTCTGGACTGTTTACGCGCCAGTGTTTTGAAATCGCCGCGCTGCATACTGGCCCCACTGATCTATATAACATGGATCGCGGATCTGGGCTAGCTGTGGCCGAGATACTGAAGTCACCAGCCGCCATCTTGAAATAACCAAAACAAATACATGGGCCGGCCAGGCAGTGGCTGGGTGTTGGCTGCTGGCATGTGATAGCCTATATTACCACCTACTACTACTATTAACACCTACTACTACTACTACTATTACCACCTAGTACTACTATTACCACCTACAACTACTATTAACACCTACTACTACTACTACTAAACTTCCAACCTAGTGCATCGTCGAACCTTCCAAGTCATTTATTTACGGTGATACACAGACAACAGGTGTGTTGCGAGGCCGTACAGGTGTGTAGTGACAGGTGTCTTGCGAGGCCGTACAGGTGTGTAGTGACAGGTGTGTTGCGAGGCCGTACAGGTGTGTAGTGACAGGTGCCTTGCGAGGCCGTACAGGTGTGTAGTGACAGGTGTGTTGCGAGGCCGTACAGGTGTGTAGTGACAGGTGTTTTGCGAGGCCGTACAGGTGTGTAGTGACAGGTGTGTTGCGAGGCCGTACAGGTGTGTAGTGACAGGTGTGTTGCGAGGCCGTACAAGTGTGTAGTGACAGGTGTGGTGTATGTGGTAAAGCGAGAGGCTAAGAGTGCAGTGTACAGACCTAATGAGCGAACCACCGAGTGTGTGTGTGTCTGACCTAATGAGCGAACGCGCAGTTCTCGTCCACTATAACGGCGTCAGCCCCGTACCGCCGCGGCCACGGGTACGGCGCGGGCCACAGTGGTCCATAGAAGCTACTCTCGGGGATTACAGGAAGTTTAAATTAATCAAAAACCTTTGGCCTAATCAAAAAACCTTTCTTAATTAGGTATATTGAATTGAAAGTAGTTAGTTTCGTACACTGATTTTGAGTATTTTCGTACATACCTGGTGTCGTTTCGTAACTCTAGTAGTCAAGTTAAACTCTGAGCTGAGTGTACGAAACGACTATGGTTTCATTTAGACTACGAAACAACTTGGGTGTCTGGGTGTGTGTGGGTGTGGGTGTGTGGGTGGGTGCGTGGGTGTGTGGTGGGTGCGTGCGTGTGTGTGTGGTGGGTGCGTGTGTGTGGTGGGTGCGTGTGTGTGTGTGGTGGGTGTGTGTGTGTGTGTGTGGTGGGTGTGTGTGTGTGGTGGGTGTGTGTGTGTGTGGGTGTGTGTGGTGGGTGTGTGTGTGTGTGGTGGGTGAGTGTGTGTGTGTGTGTGTGGTGTTACTCACAGGTGGAAAGATTTGCCACTTCCAGGTCCTGGTCTGTTTGTACAGGACATAACAGCACAGCTTGGCATGACGAGGTGATAACACAGCCAGACAGCAAGCACAGCTTGGCATGACGAGGCGATAACACAGCCAGACAGCAACGCGAGCCGCAGAAACAAGGCTTTGTTTTGGTTACGACAAGATGGCGGACAGTTGGAACCAGTGCTGAGCCAGGCTTCCGCGATCCATGTTATATAGATCAGTGACTGGCCCCAACGGGGATCGTCAGTTTCAATAGAACGCTTGGTGTGGGAAGCTGTACTACCGCACTCATCTCCATAAGTGTGCGTTTTTTGTATTTTTTATTATTCCGTGCATGTTTTTATTACTGTGACATAAAAGGTTGCTACCGATTCAAGCCCTTGTGTCAAAATCAATTGGTTACGTGCCGGTTACCTGGCACATTCGGTCTTAAACATTTACAAGTGTGGGTCCTGCTATGACCTCGTGAACAAGGAGACCACGTGAACATGCTGAGGTGAACGTACAAGTGGGTGACGACGAGGATGTGGAGTTACGCGGGCAGGATGTGGTCGTCGCCGTGAAATCATTCACAGATTTGTTGAGTCGCGGGAGGCTCGTGTGTCCCTCCCAGTTCGCTGTCTCTCTCACCAAGGACGTGTGTCATATATACTTTATATAGGCTTATATAATAGCCATATAGGCTTTGGAAGGAGAAGGCGACGAGGTATACCCTGTTCGGCTGCAGCAAGCCCAAGGCGACCTTCCAGCAGGTCATTGACACCTTTGGGGAGGAAGACGACCCACATTGCGCTGTGCCAACAACCAGTTTTCTCGAGGTGTACTTTTCAATTGCAGGTGCCCTGTTCAATGCCTTCACATCTAATTACAGCATAGAAAATAATAGTGAAGTGAATGCCAAGCGTAAAAACAGTGCAAGTGTCTCGCAACCTGAACACAGACAAGAAGAAAAAGCTGACTGGTTGCAATTCGTATAAAACTAAAAGTTGAAGGCTGAGTGTTTTGTATTTATTGTTTATTAGTGTAGCTCACACTCAGATGAGGCGACTTATGTTGTGGAAAATGTGCGTTTGGGGGGGAAGTCTTTGAAGTATCTCTGAAGGCTTGAATGGGAGAGTGAAAGGCTGTGACCCATTTCACTGGGTGATCTTTACTACTTCTACTGTTTGTTCTCTCTTTCCCCGAGCCTCTACCCTGCCCACCCTTGTAAACACGGAGGCGGGTTTTTTTATAATGACGATGATGAGGTGTAGCCTGGTATAGTTAGTTTATTGTTTGTTAGTGTGTAGCCTAGTTCATTAAATAGTTTGTTTATTATGTAGTGTGTTGCCTGGCATAGTGAATTTATTGTTTGTTAGTTTGTGTGTGTGTGTGTGTGTGTGTGTGTGTGTGTGTGTGTGTGTGTGTGTGTATATATATATATATATATATATATATATATATATATATATATATATATATTTTTATATATATATATATATATATATATATATATATATATATATATATATATAATATATATATATATATACCGTATATATATATTGTACTTGACAAATAATTTATGTTTGTTTTTGTTTGAAATTGAATCCTTTATATTATGAACTGAAAACCTACGAAAATTTGCGTCGATATCCTTCCTGGTTATCGAGTTAACAGTGAAGTTGAAAACAGGCGCTCCAACTTTGGGGCCATTGTGCAACAGGCCGATATTCCGTGCGCAGTCCAGATTTACAGTGGTCTATGATTGAGGTTAGGTTAGTTTTTTTTCTTCTTCTTCTTTTATCTCTCCCCTACTTTATAATTACGTTCTAGAGGTACTTGAAGGGATCTGGGAAGGTCTGTAGGAAAAAAAGCCCACTACTAAGGGCGGGAAAGGACTCTAGAATTTTACCGCAAACCCCATGTCACTCTTTGTTTCCTTATAACACCAATGATAACTGTAACGTAAGAACATAAGGAAGCTATACTAGAGGCCGGTAGACATACGTGGTAGTTCCTGTAACGCGGGCAGTATACTATCCCTTTTGAGCAAGATGATTTGCCAATTTGGTGTTTCAGGTCCCAGCTTTATTTACCCAGAGGTTTGTCTACTAGGCAGGGTAACAGCAGGCGGGTGCGTGATCAGGCCGTGGATGAATCACATACACACGTACACGCACACACGCACATGGAACGCGTACACAGCGGAGAAAAAATGACGCTGAGAAATAATGGAAACTTGTGATAAAAGTGCGAATAATGGAATGAGAGAGAGAGAGAGAGAGAGAGAGAGAGAGAGAGAGAGAGAGAGAGAGAGAGAGAGAGAGAGAGAGAGAGAGAGAGAGAGAGAGAGAGAGAGAGAGAGGAGAGAGAGAGATCAACAAATTAATGTAAAAAAAAGGATAAGAGGTGATTGATTGAAGGAAAAAAAGAATATCAGAAAAAAAAGTAAATTATTCACTGTATCAAAATTGGAACTGAAAATAGACAGAAGAGCAAAATTCTTGAAAAAAAGTCATATCAGAATCTGGCGTATAAGAAGAAAAAAATAAAATTATGAAGGAAAAAAAGAATATCAGGAAAAAAAGTAAATTACTCACTGTATTGGAACCGAAAATAGAAAGAGGTAAATTCTTTAAAAAAAAATCATATACCATCAGAATCTGGTGTATAAAAACAAAAAAACATATAAGGAAAAACAGAAATTCAGGATTAAAAAGTTAATTACTCACTGTATCAAAATTTTAACCGAAAATATACAGCAAAATTCTTGAAGAAAAGTCAAATACTATCAGAATCTGGCGTATAAAAACGAAAACACTAAAATATGAAGAAAAAAAGAATATAAGGGAAAAAAGTTAATTACTCACTGTACTATCATAATTGGAACCGAAAATAGAATGAAGAGCAAAATTTTTGAAAAAAGTTATATACCATCAGAATCTGGCGTATATAAAAAAAAAAAACTAAGATATGAAGGAAAAAAAGAATATAAGGCAAAAATAGTTTATTACCTACTCACTGTATCAAAATTGGAACCGAAAATAGAAAGAACAAAATTCTTGAAAAAAGATCATATAGCTACCATCAGAATCTGGCGTATAAAAACCAGAAAAACAAAAATATGAAAGAAAAAGTTTATTACTCACTGTATCAAAATTGGAACCGAAAATAGAGCAAAATTCTTGAAAAAAAGTGACATACCTTCAGAATCGGGTGTATAAAAAGTATGAATTCATGAATTTTTTATTATATATATGGATTCCTGACTTTTTCTATTATATTTATGGATTCCTGACTTTTTCTATTATATTTATGGATTCCTGACTTTTTCTATTATATTTATGGATTCCTGACTTTTTCTATTATATTTATGGATTCCTGACTTTTTCTATTATATTTATGGATTCCTGACTTTTTCTATTATTTATGGATTCCTGACTTTTTCTATTATATTTATGGATTCCTGACTTTTTCTATTATATTTATGGATTCCTGACTTTTTCTATTATATTTATGGATTCCTGACTTTTTCTATTATATTTATGGATTCCTGACTTTTTCTATTATATTTATGGATTCCTGACTTTTCTATTATATTTATGGATTCCTGACTTTTTCTATTATATTTATGGATACCAACATATTCTATTATATTTATGGATTCCTGACTTTTCTATTATATTTATGGATTCCTGACTTTTCTATTATATTTATGGATACCAACATATTCTATTATATTTATGGATTCCTGACTTTTCTATTATATTTATGGATTCCTGACTTTTTCTATTATATTTATGGATTCCTGACTTTTCTATTATATTTATGGATTCCTGACTTTTTCTATTATATTTATGGATTCTAGACTTTTTCTATTATATTTATGGATTCCTGACTTTTCTATTATATTTATGGATTCCTGACTTTTCTATTATATTTATGGATTCCTGACTTTTTCTATTATATTTATGGATTCTAAACTTTTTCTATTATATTTATGGATTCCTGACTTTTCTATTATATTTATGGATTCCTGACTTTTCTATTATATTTATGGATTCCTGACTCTTTCTATTATATTTATGGATTCCTGACTTTTTCTATTATATTTATGGATTCCTGACTTTTTCTGTTATATTTATGGATTCCTGACTTTTTCTATTATATTTATGGATTCCTGACTTTTCTATTATATTTATGGATTCCTGACTTTTCTATTATATTTATGGATTCCTGACTTTTCTATTATATTTATGGATTCCTGACTTTTTCTATTATATTTACGGATTCCTGACTTTTTCTATTATATTTATGGATTCCTGACTTTTTCTATTATATTTATGGATTCCTGACTTTTTCCAATATATAATTTTATGGATTCCTGACTTTTTTTTATTATATTCATGGATTCCTGACTTTTTCTATAATATTTATAGATTCTTTGCTTTTTCTATTATATTATGGATTCCTGACTTGTTCTATTATATTATGGATTCCTGACTTGTTCTATTATATTATGGATTCCTGACTTGTTCTATTATATTATGGATTCCTGACTTTTTCTATTATCTTTATGGATTCCTGACTTTTTCTATTACATTTATGGATTCCTGACTTTTTCTGTGATATATATGGATTCCTGACTTTCTATTGTATTTATGGATTCCTGACTTTATTCCTGACTTATTCTATTACATTTATGGATTCGTGACTTTTTCTTGGCATATGACTTTTTTCAAGAATTTTACTTGTTCTATTTTCGGTTCCAATTTTGCTAGTGAGTAATTAACTTTTTTTCTGAGATTCTTTTTTTCCAATTAGTTTTTGTTTTTACACCAGATTCTGATGGTATATGACTTTTTTTTAAAGAATTTTGCTCTTTCTATTTTCGGTTCCAATTTTGATACAGTGAGTAATTAACTTTTTTTTACTGATATTATTTTTTCCCTTCATATATTTGTTTTTTTGTTTTTATACGCCAGATTCTGATGGTGTATGACTTTTTTCAAGAATTTTGCTCTTCTTTCTATTTTCGGTTCCAATTCTCATAGTGAGTAATTAACTTTTTTTCCTGATATTCATTTTTTCCTTCATATTTTTGTTTTTTTGTTTTATACGCCAGATTCTGATGGTATATGCAGTGGCGGAACTGCGGGGCGGCCAGGGGGGGCACGTGCACCCCCATCTTAGGGTGGTGCCCCCCCATTTTTACACCCCTTGTTCCACCTCTGCTTAACATAAGTCACATACCTGTAGTATATAGAAGGGTGACATGAACATGAACAAAGGATAATCTTGTCCCCACAACTTTTCAGGCACAGGAAATACTAGTACAGGGGTCTTGCAAGTTCTACATGTGATTCTTTTTGGAAAATTGGAGGGGAAATTGTGGAATCACGTAACTTGCGCAATACAAATATGTTTACATGTTAAGGTGGTTGTTTATTCTGGCACTTGCTGCTAAATATATACCATGTTCTGGACCACTGAAATATATTTGTTCTTTTACGTTATGATGCACTTCTTCTTAGATCAATGGTACCTACAGCAGTGGTTCTTACAGTCCTAGCTCACATTTCTCCCCTTATGGCATAATTCTCCCTACCACATATAGAAGATATTATTGTATTAACTTATCCTATTGCAGCATATAAGCTGTGTACTTAAACACTGGTTCTACACTAGCCTTTGAAAAATGTCTTTTGGCTATGAGTGTACCAGTGTACAAGGAGGGAGTCCTCTGTATGGTACACGTGAGGCCCATCACAGAGGACGTGTAAGGGTGTGGTAGGTGTGGAGAAGCTCGGTTAAGCTGACGTGTCGCTTTCCACCCTTTGACGTGTTATGCGTCACATCATGAAACTTGTGATAATAGATTCAGCTGTTCAGAACACGGATAGTCTGGGTTCAGTGCAGAAGTAGTGTGTGCAAGCAGTACACACATAAATATATTGAAAAAAAGTATGATAATCTAATTTCAAAAGATGGGAGATGAGGAGCTTGTCTCAATCCCATAAATACATAAATAGGCAAATTCATATCTTGCGTGACGCTCACCTTGCAAGTCTCCTGTAGTTTCATAAATTAATTCTTGCTTATGTGGAAAAAATTTCTGAACTAAATATTTGATATATCAAACTAAGGTCACTAAAATATCAAGGCATGTAGGGTAGATCTGGTTTCATGTAATTGCAATATTTTTACCATATATAAATCATCAGTATTGATATACAGTAAAACCCCAGCTATCTGGGAATTCAACTATCCGGAAAGCTCAAGCAACCGGAATTTGTTTGACGAGAAAATATATAGATAAAAAAATATGTTTTACTATCAATAATCGACGACAGCAAGCAATTTGTTCCCTTGACTGTAGTTTCATTTTCCACCACTGGCGGTTGTGTATACTCCCCGCCATTTGTATAAACATACCTAAGCAGTGTTTTGTCAGTATAGTTGTACTGCTTCCTTAATTATAAGTCATTTCCAAGGTGCCATCCAAATGTAAATGTGTTGTGTTAACTAAAGCAGAAAATGAACACATACAAACAACTGGTAAAAAGTGAGAATAGATATAGTATTTTATTCTACTTAAGATACTACTAAAAGCAGTCTTTATAAGAATAGCACCCAACCAACCCGAAAATCCAGCTATCAGGGACACACATTTCCCCATGCACGCCAGATAGCTGGGGTAACACTGTAGTGCCATTGTGAGTGATATCACTTCAACAGTAAGTCAGATTAATAATAAACACAAGAAAATACTATGCTAGAATGAAACACCTTCTCAAATGGTACAGTCATGTTTTGTGAATAACGCTAAAACATTCTGTAAAAAAATAGTAATAAATCAAACACATAAATACCTAATACTTTCCTAGGGGAGTGGACAATGCTAATCACTCCGCCGGGTCGTCGGCAGCAGTTTCCTCCGACTTGTAGTGGCGGTACTCTGGCTTCAGCTCCCACATGTTGCGGTGAGGATTCTTGACATTGTAGTCGCACACTTCCTTCAAGATCTCCTTCAGGTACGTCTGCAAGCACAAGTATAAAGATTTATTATAGATTTTGAAAAGAAATAGGGAAAAACTGGTTCAGAAATAGGGTGGTAAATGATTGGAATGGACTCAGTCGTCAGGTGGTCAGTGCGGATTCAATAGGGAGTTTTAAAAGGAGGCTGGATAAATTCATGGATGGGGATGAAAGGTGGATGTAGGTAGTGTTAAATAACATGAACTACCACGTGTAGGTCTCGGCGGCCTCTTGTAGCTTCCTTATTTTCTTATGTATAGTTCTTATAAACTTGACACTAGGATAAGTTTGAAATAATAGATATTGGAATGATTGCATACATATACTTAATAATTCATTTGATAAGTAAGTAGCCACTTTTTGAATCATTATACTGGAGTAAGAATAAAATCTTATTCACAAAACTTTCCCATATTTCAGCAAATCGTATTTTACCCACATGAATATTGTTAATGAGATAAGTAGTGTAAATTGTAATCATAAGTTTGTTAGATTTATATTGTCTCGGTGTCTGGAAGCAGGTGAGCTGCTGACGTGGCAACACTGATGTGGCCAGTCAGGGAAGGTAGCTATGAGCTGTTTTGGTAGGAGAGTGGTAGAGTGTTGACAGAGGTCGGGAGCTCCTGTTTTGTAGTGACAGTTCAGCAGCTGGGTACATAGCTACAGGGGTATTGACGGATATTTGTTGCTGGAGTGTTCATTAATGGTATCTGATGCTGTTGTTGAAGGATATTGGGTTGTTCTTCGTTTGGTGAGGTTTGGCTTTGTCCTGGCAAGTTTGTTGACGTTGAGTGCTGTCAATTGGAGAGTGTGGAGGCCACAACGAATCAAGGTAACTTGTTGATATCATTACATGTATATCTGAATCTACAATTGTGTATTTGTTGATGGTGATTGCCAGTAAGTTATCAGTGGTAGCAGAGTGTAGTTGAAGTAAAGGGGCAGTGGTCCCATGTGGTCTGTCCAACATGGCGTCTGTACTTAAAAACCCGCCCGTACTGGAAGAGATAGAAGATTATGAACAATGGAAGGAGGATGTTTTGATGTGGAAAGAAATAACAGATCTAAGTAAGAATAAGCAAGCACTGGTTGTACATCTCACGTTGAAAGGCCAGGCTAGGGAAGTGGCAAATCAAGTTTCAACTGCAGACAAGAAGAAAGATAATGGGTTAGATATTCTCTTAGATAAACTGGATGAAGCTTTTCTTAAAGAACCAGAGAGAAAAAAATTTATGGCATATCAAGATTTCGAGGAATGCGTCAGGAAGGACGTGATGCCAATTTGTGATTTTATGAGAGAATTTGATAAAAGTATTTTAAAATGAAAGAGAAAGGAATGGATGAAGTATTTGCATTTAGACTTGTTAAGAGTTCTAGACTATCGAAAGTGCAGAAGGAACAAGTGATGGCCTCAACAAAACCATTGTCATTTAAGGAAGTAAGAGCAACAATGAAAAGAATGTTTGAAACAAGTGCTGGTTCAAGTAGTGACTTGGATCATGGGGTACAGGTGAAGGAGGAACCACTATATGTAACAAGGGCCCATGACACGCAGGAGATGAGAGAAGGAGGAGCAGGACTAGAAGATACTGATATGAGGAGTCAGGAGGAGGACGTCATGTGGACCACAAATTATGGAAACCAAGGAAATTATGGCAGAAATTGGAATAGAGGTAGAAGGTACAGTAGGTACGACAGATGCCCAAGGAGAAACTGGAGAAGTGCGGGATATGACAGTGGCTGTTTCGAGTGTGGTTCTACGAGTCATTGGGCAAGGAATTGTGATAAGAGGAAAGAGGACAAGGTGTTATGACTAGATCATTTCTTTGAGGACCACAGTAGCACAATGAAGTTGAGAAAAGAGACAATAGGATGTGCTGTATTGGACACGGGCTGTAATGTAAATGTATGTGGTGAAAAGTGGTTACAGGAATATGAGGAAATGTTAGATAAAAATGAAAAAAAGTCTTGTTGAAAAATACAGAACCAGTAAATATTTCAGATTTGGTGATGGACAATCTGTAAAGGCACACAAAAGGGTGAAGATACCTGGATATATGAATAAAGAGAAAATATAAATTGAAACTGAGGTCATCATGTCAGACATTCCTCTATTGCTCAGTAAAACCTTTATGAAGGAAATGAGCATGGTGATAAATTTAGGGGATGACCGTAGCCACTGGAAAGGAGGTGAGATCCAATGTTTGAAAATAACTAGTACTGGGCATTATGCCATTCCTATAAACAAGTGCCAGAATTTTGAAGGTGAAAGAAACTTCATGAAATATGTCCTGTACACTCAAGGAGAGGAGACCTCCAGGAAGAAAGCGTTAAAATTGCACAAACAATTTGCTCATCCCTCTAAAGAAAAGCTGCTCAAATTAATTAAGGATGCTGGCATCAAAAATGTAGAGCTGGAGGAAGAAATTAGGAAACTAGAAGAGACATGCGAAACATGTATCAAGTTTAAGAAAACCCCTGCTAGACCAATAGTCAGTGTGCCAATGGCTAATTATTTTAATGAGATGATCAGCATGGACCTTAAGGTTTGGAAGGAGAAATACTTCCTGGTTATGGTTGATATGGGCACAAGATATTGCAATGCCTGTGTAATCACAAGTAAAGCAGCAGAGGTTATCATAGATGCAGTGATGAGACATTGGGTGGCATTGTTTGGGGCTCCCAAGAAATTTTTAACTGACAATAGAGGGGAATTTAATAACAATGAATTCAGGAGTATGTGCGAAAATGTTAACATCAGAGTAATGTGCACTGCAGTGGAAAGCCCTTGGAGCAATGGGGTCTGTGAAAGACTCAATGCCGTGTTGAAGAACAAAGTGCTGAAGATTAAAGAGGAAAACAATTGCAATATTGACACTGCATTGTCTTGGGCTGTGGCAGCGAGGAATGTGTTACATAACAACCATGGGTTTTCCCCAAATCAGTTGTTTTTCAGCTTTAATACAAATCTGCCCAATATAGGAGAGGATGGCCCTTCAGCATTAGAGAATATCACACCATCACAGACTGTAGCCAACAATTTGATAGCTCTGCGGAGGTCAAGAGAAGAATTTGTCAAAGCTGATGCTAACGAGAGAATTAGAAGAGCCTTATCTCACAACATTAGAAAAACTGAGGATGAGAATGTTGAAACGGGCAGTTACGTGTATTACAAGCGTGATGGCGAGGACAGATGGCGGGGTCTGACACGAGTTATTGGGAAGGATGGAAAAGTTAACGTATTGAGACATGGCGGACAAATGGTGCGGGCTCACGTATGCAGAGTAAAAGGAATGGTGGACCAAGGCAACAGTGTTGACAGTGACATGAAGGAATACGAGAAGTATAAGGAGACAAATGAAACAGAAAGTCGGCCTCAACAAAGTCAAGAGTACGAGAGTGAGGATGATGATGATACCAATGGAGAGGATAATGGAAAGGAAGTAACTGCAAGAGTTGATGAGCCAGAAAGAAAAACAACTGGACCTAAGGTAGGAAAAAGGTATGAAGTTACGCTGGCAGATTCCAATGAGAATATTAACGTCAAAATTTTGAGTAGAGCTGGGAAGGCGACAGGAAAGTACAAGGATTGCTTTAATTATCGCAATGAACAGAATGGTGAAGAATTGTGGATGGATTTTGGAAGAGATGTGATAGATCTGAGAGAGATGCAGGAAGATGAAGAGATTATGATCACCCTATCAGATGAGAAGACTATGGATGCCAAAAGGAAAGAAATTGAAAATTGGAAAGTAAATGAAGTCTTGGAGGATGTGGAATGGGAAGGCCAAGTCACTCTATCTACAAGATGGGTGGTAACAGAAAAGCAGAACAAAGAGGGCACGACAGTAAAAGCTAGATTAGTAGCAAGAGGATTTGAAGAAGAACTTGAGGATGGTATAACCACGGAGTCGCCAACTTGTAGTAAGGACGTCCTGAGACTGGCATTAAGTATTATGTTAATGAAGAAATGGACATGTAATACAATTGACATAAAGGCAGCGTACTTACAAGGCCATCAGATCAATCGGAAAGTGTTCTTGCAACCACCACCAGAGTTTTTCTGTGGCAAGGTTTGGAAATTGAAGAAAACTGTACAGGGAGGTCCCGTTATATGAGCATTCGGTATACGAGAATCCGATGATACGAGATGTGTAAATTAGGGTCTATTTTCAATATACGAGATCGAAAATCCAATGATACGACATTCAAACTGGGATGAGTAAAATCATCAAGTTCAAAATGCGCGCCCTACCACTTCCGGGCTGGACAAAGGGGGATTTGGTTGACCCGTGAGGTCACCCCTAGCAAGCCGTGACCTGAAGGGTAATTAACCATATGGCACGGCCTGACATTTAGGGGTAATTAGCAGGTGTGCGGCCCCAACCTTGGGACCGCAGTCAGGTCACCCCTAGCAAGGCGTGACCTGAAGGGTAATTAAGCATATGGCGCAGCCTGACCTTTAGGGGTAATTAGCAGGTGTGCGGCCCCAACCTTGGGATCGCTACACTACCTTCTCTTGTATCACATGGCGTCCCCTACATTACAACGTCTTTTTTGCTTGTTATGCATGTTTTATGTTTAATTAATGTGCAGTTATGTTATTTTGTGTGCTATTTTCTCTTTCAGAATGCTTTTTCTACAGAATAGGTAGTACAGTGTGGGTAATATAGACGCTGTGTGTTTGTTGTGTTTGCTATAGTTTATTTTAGCTTGAAAAACATGTCTTTTTTTCTTTCTTTTTTAATTGATGGGATCCTGGAACCAAACCTATATTTTACCATTAGTTATGTGTTTCGTTATACGAGATTTCGCTTTACGAGTATGCCAGGTGGAACCTAACTGCTCGTATCTTTGGGACCTCCCTGTATATGGTCTTAATGATGCTGCTAGAGCCTGGGATGAGACCGTAAAAGACGAGCTGGTGAGACTGGGTATGAGACCATCGAGATATGATCCGGCTATGTTTGTGTTCAAAGAAGGTGACATCTTAGAGGGAATAGTGTGCATCCATGTCGATGATTTCTGTTGGGGAGGCACAAGGAAACTAGAAGAAAGTGTGCTATCAAAATTGCAGAAGGCATTTATGATTGGTGACACTGATTCTGGGCAGTTCAAGTATGTAGGGATTAATGTAAAGCAAGAAAATGATGGAATAAGCTTAGATCAGGAGAGCTACATCAAATATCTGCATCAAGTGGAGATAAGTCAGAAGAAGAGCCAAATGAAGGAAATGCCATTGAATGAGGAGGAAGTACATTTGTACAGGTCGCTTGTAGGTCAGCTAAACTGGATAGGGACACAGACAAGACCTGATATCTCATTTGATGTGTGTTCATTGAGTACGAGGTTTGGAAAATGCACAATGGGAGATCTTATGGAGACTAACAAGGTGATCAAGAGAGTGAAAACAGACCAAATCAGCCTATTCTTCCCAGTGTTAACTGACGATGTATATCTGGAGTGTTACAGTGATGCATCATTTGCTAACCTGAGTGATTGTAGTTCTCAGGGGGGATTTATTATATTTCTAGCTGATGGAAATAGTAAGAGATGTCCTATCATGTGGAAATCAAGAAAAATCAGAAGAGTCGTCAAGTCAACTTTAGCTGCTGAAACACTGGCATTGTTGGAAGTGGCTGAGAGTGCCTATTACATAAGGAAAATCTTGGAAGACCTTGGTATAGGCAAAAGTGTACCTATAAAATGTTTTGTAGATAACAAGTCACTTGTTGATGCCTTAAGGTCCATGAAGAAAGTGGAGGATAAATACCTTAGAATTAATATGGCTTGTCTGAAAGAAATGTTAGAAAAGCAAGATATTTCGTCAGTGGAGTGGATAGCTACCAATAAGCAAATAGCAAATTGCTTGACCAAAAAAGGAGCATCGAAAAGAAAGAAAGAAAAAAAAAAAAAAAAAAAAAAATTGAGGGAATTTTGTTAATGAGATAAGTAGTGTAATTTATATTGTCTCGGTGTCTGGAAGCAGGTGAGCTGCTGACGTGGCAACACTGATGTGGCCAGTCAGGGAAGGTAGCTATGAGCTGTTTTGGTAGGAGAGTGGTAGAGTGTTGACAGAGGTCGGGAGCTCCTGTTTTGTAGTGACAGTTCAGCAGCTGGGTACATAGCTACAGGGGTATTGACGGATATTTGTTGCTGGAGTGTTCATTAATGGTATCTGATGCTGTTGTTGAAGGATATTGGGTTGTTCTTCGTTTGGTGAGGTTTGGCTTTGTCCTGGTAAGTTTGTTGACGTTGAGTGCTGTCAATTGGAGTGTGTGGAGGCCACAACGAATCAAGGTAACGTGTTGAT
Source organism: Chionoecetes opilio (assembly GCA_016584305.1). Classification (NCBI taxonomy): domain Eukaryota; kingdom Metazoa; phylum Arthropoda; class Malacostraca; order Decapoda; family Majidae; genus Chionoecetes; species Chionoecetes opilio. The sequence goes on along the minus strand of JACEEZ010026294.1, from coordinate 94,255 downwards.
ATCATTACATGTATATCTGAATCTACAATTGTGTATTTGTTGATGGTGATTGCCAGTAAGTTATCAAATATGAATGAGAAAACATGCCATAAATTTGCATACTGAATTTAATGTCAATGATTTTCATACTGTGTCAATGGTGTGTGGGGAGGTAGGGAGGGAAGAGGATACGAAGGAAAGACAGACAGGAGAGAGCCTGCCTATTCTATACGTCCTTGCTATCCTCATTCTCTCTTGCATCCCCTTCTAACTCCTCGTATTTGGCTTTGCCATGAAGCTCTTACAAGTACAAGCCAGTAAGGGTCTCGGCTGATGTGGGTGTGTGTATTGCAGTGACATGTGTGCACCCTCCACCACTTTGGGTGACTGGCCTTGGATACAAGTGACGCTTCTATACGCTCTACCACAGTTGCTGGTAAGCCTCTAGAAAGAAGGGAATGCCATGACAAAGAGAATAAAGTTCATATCTTTTCCATGGAAAAAACCCTTTTATGGGTACTAGCTATAAGCACAAAACAAGATGCGTCACCTTTCGGGGAAGGAGGAAAAAATCAACCATAATTTTTTAGGTTAGCAAGTATTGCTATGACATTTTGTCACAGGCCTGCTGTAGGGTGAACAATGCTGGGAAATTTAACTAAATATGTAACATTTTTCAATAAGTCATCGAAAAATATGGTGGACTGTCCTCTTATGATCCACAAACCCTCGCATGCATTTATCACGATGATTTTGTAGTAATGTTTGTGATGGCCTCTACATGTTAGGTCATTCAAAAAGCTGAAATGTGTCTCATAGAAGATTATGTTTGATATTCTCATTACCTGTGTGACCAAGGTGACAGGTAGGGTGGGAAAAACTAAAAACAATGCAATAAAGAATCCTTGAAATAACAGAATCTATAAACTGACAGAAATTGTAGAGCATATAAAATATAATGAAACACTCATGCACACCACCACCACCACTCATACACCACCATTATAATACAACACAGATTAATCTCCCTACGATAGGTTGGCGGGTCAGCTTCTGCAAGTCTTTGATGTTGTAGTACTGATGCTTCTCAAAGGCGGCAAACAGCATCTCCATCACCTTGTCCTTATCGTCACGAGCCTTCTTGCCCTCCGCCTTCCTCCTCTCATCCATCTCAATCTGCCAAAAACATCCGTTGACAATAATATAAGGTACTTAGTGCAGTCAATAGGGCGTTTTAATAATATAAGGTAGTTGGTGTGGAGTCAATTAAAGGAGGCTAGACAATTTCATGGATGGGGATGAAAGGTGGATGTAGGTTGTGTTAAGTAACAGGAACTACCACGTGTAGGTCTCACGGCCTCTTGTAGCTTCCTTATTTTCTTATGTTCTTATACTGTAAGATTGTATGCAAGAAAAGAAAATAACAAGCATCTTTAAAACCTTGTTAAGCCAGCACCATGCATAATTGTTTTTGTGAGAACCTGCACCATAAAACTGCTACAGTACTTACATGAATTTTATGCCTGGCTATTGGTTTGTATGCCTGGACTGGTCTGGAGATAAATTCTGCTTTGCGGTGTGGCTGAGAAGCTATAAGGGCTGCCGCTTTCTTCTGGTTGTAGTAGTACATGTCAACTGGAAGTGTTCAATAACTTAGGAAACAGTTCAAGTATCAAGATGCTATTATGGAAACAGTAAAAAAAAAAAAAGATACTATTATGAAGCAGAGTAAGAAATAATGAATTAGGCTAAAGTACAAGGATTTTTGCATGTAATTACCACAGCTCCATTCCTAGCAAATTAATGCAGCCTTATGGACTAATGAAATATGGATCAAAATGGAAAAAAATGTATTAAAATTTCAACATTGCCATTGTCTCCTTCATCACCTGTTTTTACACCTGTCAGTATGTCTACACCATTGCCATTATTATAAAGAATGTCAATTGATAGTTGACTGTAAACTTATCTTGGTTGCCTTCCGATCCCTCCCGCAAGACTAACATTAGGCCTGATATGATAGTCACCCTTACTTATTATCTACTGATTGGTGCAGACAAGGGACGAGTTTATGGTGCTGGGAAGTCATGATATATGTATTCTGCCACATATATGGAAGCTTGCAGTATACATATTTTATAAAGTAAAGTATCATTTACCAAGACCAAGAGGTGCAGTATACATATTTTATAAAGAATAGTATCATTTACCAAGATCAAGGGGAAATAACTTAAATTCCGGGAGGTTGTAGGAGACAGCAGCCACCCTATTGATGACGTCACGATGCTCTTCCTCCAGCACACTGCCTCTCTATACTTTTTACAGTGTACATATCCTGATCCGAGCTACCCTCTTCAGGTAAGCTATTAAGGTGTACTCTTCATTGTGTGAATAGAAGGTACGTAGTTGTTTGAGGGCCATAATAGAGTGAGTGACTGACATAATTTTGAGGAGCAAATTGAAATACAGACTGAAATGACTAAAAAGAGAAAAGGATATCAACCAAAAGAGGGAGAGATAATATACAAGGAAATTCTTCAACATACTACTCGACACTTCTCAAATGAGAGTGGAGACATCAGAGAACAAAGCAGTACATATGCAGGAATCCAACTCACTAAATGAGCTAAATACTGCTACTTAAAAAATACATAACTTTCAAGTAAGCTTCTGTAATGAAAACAATCAAAACATTATCAACCTAATAAAGGTTTTCACTTCATGGTCACAAACTGCTATAATCTGGTGTCACTGGTATCTGTATTGGCCATCACTTCAAATACAGCCTATAAATAGCAATGGCCCCTTTTAGGAAAAAAATGCCCATTAGTTCATCCTGCATATACTCTGGTATGATCATTTGTTAGTTATGCCACAAAAAGACTTAACCGGCATACTTCATCATTCAGTCCGGTGTTGGTTTGCCGGGTAACATGCGGAAAGTAGCATTGTATACCTCAAATGTGGGATGCCAAAAAAGATCTCTCCTCATGCAAAGAACATTGTGAAGAGAAATCTCTCTCAAAAAAAGCACAGCAAACACTGGTGAGCCCCGTGATGCCACAAGCAGCACGGGAAGCCTGGCAGCACGGCATGTTGGGGCCGATGGTTTCCACCCTGTTTACTGACCCTCAAACTAGTTTATATTTTGAGGCGAAAAATCTAGGCTGGCCCAGACAGCCCGGCAAAGACTTTCTGCAAGTACTGTATATTCGGTAGTCTCACTTCTACATGTAACAACTCCCACCTTAAACCTCTCATCATCCCTAACAAAAATAAAATGAATAAGAGCTTATGAATGAATTGCACTAATATATCAAGAATATGTTGATATTTAAGTGTAGGCATGTATATTTAAGGTAAAGGCATAGCATTGTTTGCGGCATCCCTCTGGTCACTATGGAAGGGAATAGCCCAGGAAACACACCAACAAGAGGTTCACAGAGACACGTACCTACTGGCTGGCATTCAAACTTTTGAATGACCTGTCCTTCCATGTACAGTTTTTCCTGTTCAGGCACGACAGCATCCGAGTTACTACTACTTGCTGAAAATAATAGAATGATCAAATCTAATGTCCAAAGGCTGATTAAACAAACCTTTAACTTAAGCCACCTTCAAAAACATACAAACATGGAGCAGTTTTTAGTGATTGCAATCTACATATTTTTTTTTTTAAATTGATCGATACTGAATAAAATTGATAAACTATATTCATCTATCTATATCACTTGACATGTTACAAGGACTAAAGATTGTAATGGCATAATCAGGTAAGTAGAAAGTAAACTATTCTTTTTAAACTTGGTTTGCAAATGGTTATTCATCTCTATGCCTTGAATGTAGAAGATTAAAGGCACCAAAATCAGATGTAAAAACTTCAAAACTTAATGTAAAATAAATAAAACTTACGAAGTGAGCATGAGAAAACTCCAAGTGTCATTTCTTTGATGCTGTGCAGCTTAAACTTGTGTTCCCGGGCCACCTTGTTGTCCTTCAGGATCTGCTCCCCTGAGGAAAAGGTGACAGCCGGCAACTTTCCAGGCACTCTGTGAAAACAAGAGACAGTTTCAGTGACATTACATCAGGAATGATGAAATGGTCTGGACAATTACTTAAAGGGTTAAAAGGATATTAGGCACTTAAAGGATATTAGGATTGAGGTGCAGGTATGATGAGGTGCCACGCCATGTGCAGCCCAGCAGCACAGGCATCACACCCTGCCAGGCCCTGGGTGGTGAGGAGGGAGTGGCAGACATGACCAGTGGTGACCTCAGTAAAGGTTTCCTTGACGTCAGGCACTGCAGATGCTGCCACCGGGCCACCAACGCAGGCATCGCAGGAACACTTCACCTCCAAGGTCGTGTCAGGACCAGAGTTATTCACTTGTAAGGTTAGTCCACTGCCACACACCTTTACAAACTACTCTTTGTAGCAGCTCCTCCATTGTCATGTGTTTCACAGAGGAACTGATCCTCCTCACATCCTGGCAGTGGAGAAGGGGCGGGGCAGGGACAGGCGTCACGGAGACAGACGCTGGGTGTGGGTGTGGCTACCTTCGACTTTCCAACAACGTAACTCATGTGTTAAACAGGGCATAGGTTTAGTTATGGTGATGGGAGAGTACGAGCTTAACTCTTTTCTTGTAAATCACTAGATGAATACAACTGGCCGAATACAGACCAAACCAATCACATAACCTCCTTGGAGGAGGTAACAAACGTTTCTATAAATAAACTACAGGATATTTAAATGTTTACTCACTTGTGTATACGGAGTTTGCCAACATCACCAGGACACTCAACCCACTTGTCTCTCATGTACTTGGGGATCTGTAGGAATACAAAAATGACATTACTGGTTTGCTTCAATTACATCTATTCGTAACAATGTGACAGTGATATTGTACATAGTAAATGTAAGTATGAGAGCTTGTCTGCTTGTCTGCACTCACTGCACTGTTGATAAACAAGAGTACACCACTGAAAAACAGAGGAAGAGTATTTGAAGCATGTATAAGATCAGTATTGATGTATGGTTCTGAGACATGGGCTTTGATAAAGCCTGTACTGTACCATAGATAACAGAGCCACAGCAAGGTGGCCAGCAAGTAGTCTGCAACTTCGCAGGGTTGAAGACAAAGAATCCTCTGATAACTCAGAGTAAGGTAGATAAGTTTGGTTTGGTTATTTTTCTTACTACGGCAGAAAGGCCCCAAAAATTATTTAAATTCAGCTTAGGTTAGGTTAGGCTTTTTAAAGGAAAATAAGTGTTCTTTTGTGTTTCTTATGTGCTTTGATTGATTTTGGACTTCATTTATGCTGCAACTATATCTTTCTGATGTTCCCCTGCCCAAAAAACCCGGTTTCCCACAGGTCCCACAAGTTATTTCAGCCAGAACCGGGTAAGCTAGGTTGGGTTAGGCTAGAGTTGGAGTTTGGTTTAGTAACGGATGATAAAAAAAAAAAATTAATAACAATCAATAATTACTATGGCAGTGCGAAGCAGAGCAAGGTTTGCAGGGCAGGGCGGGCACCCCCTACACCTGTAAACAAACATTTATTTCCGACAAAAACGAGTGCCAGATTCATTCAAAACACAAAAAATATTCAGGAAAACCAAGTTTCGGCCTCTAAATCAGTGGTTGCCCAATAGCGAAAATTTACCGGCTAAATTTACAACATGACTGTGTCTGGATTAAAGTATTTTTTACCTTTCTACTGTTTTTATATGTCAGAACGAGTGTAAAAGTAATAATGAAATGCTGTGCAAAAAAAAAAATTCATAGGCTAGGTTAGGTTAGTTTGAGGGTTAGGTTAGGTTAGGTTAGTTTAATGGTTTGATTAGATTACTATTTGATGCTTTTACAAATGGAGTTTTTTCCCCCGTCAAAACGTCTACCGTAGATAACAGTGAAGTCGCCAGGCGCCAAATATTACGAATTATAGCATTACTACTGATTTTTATGTGCCACTGAAGATGTTACACAGTAGTTTATATCATGGCTGTATAATCTACCCTGTTTCAGCATTGTTTTATGCTTTGTATCTGCAAATATAACTGTTGCGCATTTTGCTTCTCACGTTTTTCTTCGCGCGATGACAGGTAGTAAACAGTAGCTTTTCGGGCGACAGGACACAGACTTGCCAGATCTTTCAAACTTTAATAGAATTTATTTTCACGTTGGCAGAGGAATTTTTATATATCCAAGCATCTTCCGCAGCTAATATATATAGACTTGTTTTACTTTACCTCTAATTTCCCTGAATTCCCCAGAGTGGCGACTCAACTGTTGGGTTAAAATACTAGCTGGCGACTTTACTGTAGTAGGTATAGTGAGGTCGCCACTCGGTTTTATTTTTGTCATTTGTTCATTTATAGCCCTGACATTTATATCTATGACACAGATGAAGACACAAAATGACACAGACTCTCCAGATAGCCCCTTCTAACTTTCCTGAAATCATGGATGTACAAATGTAAGTATTAACGCCACCACACGTCTGTAAATAACAAAGAAACGTAGAACTGGCGACTTCACTGTTATCTACGGTAAAGTGTATTTTTTAGAAATTTGTCATCACTTTTTCGAATTGCAAAAAAAAAACTTTTTTTTAGGGTTGCACGGGAAATAAACTATCTCCATGAGGGAAAGCATCACATATTAAGCAAAAAAAACTAACGTGTCTGAAAATCTTGCAACAGTCATAAACTAAATTTATACCAATTTACCCCCTAACCTAACATAAGAATACTTCTATACTTATACTCTTCCTAAGTAAAAAAAACTAATATCTCCTAGTATCTCAGGAACGAGTGATTTCCGACGGAAAAACAATACAGTAGTGTCTTGAGGCCTATTACCTGCATAGTCCGTCAGCACCAACTTCGGCTATATGGGCATGTGGCACGCTACCCTGAAATCGATCCTTCCCATCGGGTTGTATCTGTAAGAGACAATCCGGCGTGGAGGAGGCCAAGCCCACAAGGCTCGTGTCTGGGGCAAGTTGATGTTTCTTGTCGGGAGCTGCTTGGTATGGGAAAGGAGCCTGCATGGGGACTCGTGTGTGGTGACCCCCGAGAGTGGCGTCGTAGGGTGGGCAAGGAGACGTGCCCCCTGGCGTATTCCCCCAATGATTGATTGATTGAGTGTCTTGTATGTGCAGTAGGTACATTTTTTTTTTATGACTGTTGCAAGATTTTCAACCAAGTTTGATTTTTTTTCACTTAATATATAATGCTTTCCCTAATGGAGATAGTTTTTTCCTGTGCAAACTTCAAAAGTGTGTTTTTTGCAATTCGAAAAAGTGATGACATTTCTAAAAATACTATTCAGACGTTTTGACTGGAAAAAACACTCTCTATTTGTAAAAGCATCAAATAATAACCTAATCAAACCATTAAACTAACCTAATCTAACCTAACCCTCAAACTAAACTAACCTAGCCTATGAAAAAAATTATGTTTGCACAACATTTCATTGATACTTCCACACTCGTTCTGACCTATAGAAACAGTAGAATATATTAACGGTAAAAAATACTTTAATCCATACACAGTCATGTTCTAAATATTAGCCCAGAAGGCACCTCATTATAACACATAGGGGTTAATATTCTGCAGGAGTTGGCGAGCTCCACAGGCCTTACAGCTTACTTTTCTCTATCATTTTCGGCTCAGTTTATTGTGCAGTAGTTATTCACTTTCGGAAACCAAAAATCTAACTTATTTTTATATAATAATTGCTGAGTTAGGTTACGTTTAGTTTTGGTTAGGTTAGATTTAGGTTATGTTAAGGTTTGGTTTAGGCTATGTTAGGCTTAAGCCTTAGGGTAGGTTTGAGTTAGGTTTTGTTGAGCTATTTAGGTTAAAAAAACTAATTTGATGGTTCGTGATTGCCCGGTGTAGTGATCTCACCACCTACCCTTGGCCCGAGTAGCTACACCTCACAAATACGCACTGAAACACTGCTCCCTGGGTGAATATTTGTTTGACATTGTATACCAATTGTGATCCTGTGTAAAACATGGTGGAAGCATTGAATGTAGAGTAGTAATTAAAGTATAACATAGAACATTTCAAGCGAATGTGCCTGGAACACTAGTACCCTACCCGTATACTGAAACACTGCTCCCTGGGTGAATAGTTGTTTGACAATATGGTAACCGGATGTTTCGCCCCATGGACGTTTCGCCCCCTCCTAATCGCGGACGTTTCGCCCCACATTAGCGGACGTTTCGCCCCCATTCGTGGATGTTTCGCCCCACTCGCGGACGTTTCGTCCCCTGGATTCGCCCCACGGAAATTACTATACTATTTCAAAACTTTTCATCAAATGACTACAAAATCATCAGAAATATTGATCCCTGTATTGATCCATTTGTTTACGCGCAAAATGATGATGAAATGCTGTTATTGACCGGTCTTAAAGAGACAGTGTACTGAATTCCGTACTAGAGCGGCTGGAATACCATATATAGCCTTTGGATCATATCGAGTATACGCTTTGCGTTTGATCCATTTTTGTTAATATGCAAATACTTTACTAGGTGTTTGAAGACATTTGATGATTTAGTCATTTTATAGAATTGGGATGAAACCGTTATTTCAATTTGGCATTTTGATAACTTTCTCATCTAATTTCAATTCGTTACTTTGATTTGGCGTTTTTTGATAACAATGCATGGTGATTTGGCATTTTGACAACATCGTCACTTAATTGCAATTATTAGTGATGAATACGTCACTTTGATTTGGCATTCTGATAACCTCGTCACTTGATAGCAATTATTGGTGAATACATACTTTTAATTTAACCTGAATGTCACTCCTTATTAAATTGAATTTGTGTAACGTTGTTGTATTTGACATTATTTTATTATTATTTTTTTAAGAGGACTATATGCGATTTCTGAGAAATTCAAATGCATTATTGGCATAATGGGCCCCAGACATAACTACGTCATGGTTTGTTTACATCGGTGCATTGTGGGGATAAGGCGGGGTCGCCGCGGGTGGACCTACGAAAGGAAAACTACAGCGATGAAAGAATTTAGAGTTATTTTGCGCGAGATTGATATTCCAGGTGCTATATTACTGTGCTCTGTTCTCGCTGACAACACTATAGAGAAGACCTGAGGTAATGGATGATGTGCAGAGGCTTCTAAACCAAGAAAACAGAGTGATAACAGAGCCTCGTCAAAAGTTAAGCAACTGGTAGGTACGTAATGTGTCCCTACCACTTGCTTACTTCTTAATGAGACTCTGCTGTGACTGTTTTCCTGGTTTAGAAGCCTTTGCACATCAACCATCACCTCAGGTCTTCTCTATGTTGTCAGCGAGCACGGAAATATAGCACCTGGAATATCAATTTCGCCCAAAACAACTGAAATTTTTTCATCGTCGTAGTTTTCTCTTTGTAGATTGTACATATTCATGGTTATGATAGTATTAAAATACCTTATTAATTGAGTTCCTTTTGTTGTCTTTCCTCATAATAAGTAGTGGTACATCATGGTTTAAGTGTTACTTTACGAGCCAATGAATACTCTTAGTCTATACCAACATCACCAACCTTTGCTTTGATTTATCTTATTACTCCATCCATAAACAAGTTGCATAACCACCGTGACATTACCCATCCTATTGGTACCTGGTACTGTCGTCTACCGATATTTTTATCCCTACAGGGCCTACACAAATCGGGAAAACTCGCCGACGGTAATGGCTAGGTTAGATTTTGCTTTGATTTATCTTATTACTCCATCCATAAACAAGTTGCATAACCACGGTGACATTACCCATCCTTGCCTCATGGTACCTGGTACTCTCGTCTACTGAAATGCTCGTCCCTACACAAATCGGGGAAAACTCGCCGACGGTAATGGTTAGGTTAGGGGTAATAATGGACGAGAGTTTCGCGGTCGTTTTCAGAGACACAGACTAATTTTTCTTGGCCTAAAATAGGTGCTTGTTCTAATGGAGATAGTTTTATTTTGCGCAAACCCATTAATCCAAAAAAAAAAAAAAAAAAAAAAAAAAAAAAAAAAAATGAAACCTAACCTAACCTTATAGGTTTTAATGAAACCTAACCTAACCTTAACCACAAAGTATACCTAACCTAACCTTATAGGTTTCATTAAAACCTAAAAGACCAAGATTCAGTGTTTTTAATAGAAACTGTACCATAAAATTCGGATTTAAGTTTTTTTTTTTTTATGGGTTTGCGCAAAATAAAACTATCTCTATTAGAACAAGCACCTATTGTAGGCCAAGAAAAAATAGTTGGTGTCTCTGAAAACGACCGCTCTACTCGTTGATCGAACTGCTGCATTCGGAGGCAAAGCTTGTTGCGGTCCAAGTACGTTTGGTGTCCGAGGGAAAGCTTCAACGAAACCAAAGGAAGAAGTACACGAAGTTACAGGGGAGAATCTTCCAGGCGTGGGATGAATACAGTCGAGGAGAAAAGTCGGCCCTACAGCTTCTGAATGCCTGTGCTCACTTAAATGGACCAAAGTGAGTGAATATCGTGTGTTCACAAAGACTGTTTGGTGGACTGTTAACTTCATGTGGACATTTTATTTCGGTTGTTTTATGTGTTACCCTTTATGTGCTTTTACATTTCTTGTAACATGTACACGGATCATAAATGGATGTGCTGTATCTTTTGTCTCCATGTTCACCTTAAAGGTAATGACCACAAATCATTTTTCGTTACGATTAATGACGTCAGCCAATGCTTTAAGCATTAGCAATGAGTCATTAATTGTAACGAAAAATTATTCGTGGGCCATTACCTTTAATTGGTTCCCTTTAATTAAGCTGTGCAAACTGTCTGTATCATTCGAATTCGTATCATTCTGTAGCATTGTTTCTCATTATAATAAATCTGGTATGTGCTGTATTTGTTGTCTGAAAGTAAATTTGTCTCTGTATCATTATAATAAATCTCGTAGATGTGCTGTACTTGTTGTCTCCACGTTCAAAGTAATGTCACTGTCAATTTGTTTCTGTATCAGTGCCTCATTTATATAATAAATTGCATTTGAATTGTAAAATGTCTCGTTATTGGGTTTTTATTACATCCGAGGCAGTTTGCCAATGAATGGACTGCCACTCATAGAGGGCTTTTTCTAACTGCATGTCAAATTTCATAAACATCGGTTAAGAAATAAAAAAGTTCCTTCAGAAACGTCCATTAAAATTTCTGGGATTTGGAGAGTCATTTTGTATCAAGTATAGGCGTCCAGCCTCTGGCCCCTTTGCTTTTGGCTCAGTTCTTGCGGCTGGAACGTGACAGCGAGCCACGTTCCAGCCAATTAACTCATTACATGAATTACTCATTAAGGGTTTGTTCTATGCAAAAAGTTTGTTATACAGACCCCCATTGATTTTGACAGCACTAAGTACTTGGATGTCGAATGTCAGCTCAATCCGACAATAATTAGGAGTAGTTTACGCTAATTACTCATTAAGAGCTTGTTTTACGCAAAAAAATTCTTCCGACGACCCCCATTGATTTTGACAGCACTACTTGCATGTCAAATTTCAGCTCAATCCGACAATATTTAGGAGTAGTTATACACTTTTGGGCGGAAACTTGGTTCCACGGGTCTTATGGTAAGCGACAGCGAGCTTTGCTCGCTGTCAATTATCTAAATTCCAGAAATGTTTTAAAATGGACGTTTCTGAAGGAACTTTTTTTATTTCTCATCTGATTTTTATGAAATTTGACGTGTAGTTAGGTATTGTTTAGAAACTAAGTGTGTCAAAATTTGGAGAAATTTGAAGAAGAAATATGGAAATTATCGTAGAAAAATTGACTATCACTCAAATCCTGTTTTGACTATAGTACGGAATTCGAAGTACACTGTCCCTTTAAGACCGGTCGACAACAGCATTTCGTCATCATTTTGTGCGTAAACAAATCGATCAGTATTTCTGATGATTTTGTAGTCATTTGATGAACAGTTTTGAAACAGTATAGTAATTTCCGTGGGGCGAATCCGGGGGTGAAACGTCGCGAGTGGGGCGAAACGTCCGCAAATGGGGGCGAAACGTCCGCAAATGGGGGCGAAACGTCCGCAAATGGGGGCGAAACGTCCGTTAAAGTGGGGCGAAACGTCCGCGATTGGGCGGGGGCGAAACATCCATGGGGCGAAACGTCCGGCATTCGACAATATAGTACATGTATACCAATTCTGATCTTGGGTAAAACGTATATAGTAGTGATGGACCGAATGTCTATTTTCCGTATTCGCGAATGCGAATGCGAATATTCGGTTTTAATATTCGCGAATGCGAATGCGAATTGCGAATATTAAATAATATTTCAAGTAATACACTATTTTTAATATCATACAGGTAACTGAAATATTTTGTATGTATTATAAGAGTTCACCCATTAAAAAATAACTGTCTAAAAAGTATATTCCATTCAAGTTTCTATGTTGCCAGGTTGCGGGACGAGGACCTACTCTTACACGAATACTTTCATGAATAATTATTATTGCAGTTTACACTGTGCAATATCACTAGAGATAATCTCGAAATAATCCCAAACCACACTGGTGTGACTGGAAGTCATAACGCAGTAGGTTGCGGCAACACTGTTCTCTTTGAAAGAAAGTTGATTGTGCTCGTGGGTGACAGAGAAGATGCTTAATTACTGCTGTATAGCGCACGAGGCATTGAACTGAGTTCAGTAACAGTGATCTTCAGAGTAGTGGCTGCCACTCTGTTGAAGGGTGAAGGATGGAGTTAGTGTTCAAAGGACTATGGCCTTGGCTACCACTACGCCTCCTCACCCAGTTCTTTTAACTAACGCTCGGCTAAACTATTAATTCATTTATATGTTTGCTTGTGTAATAATATGTTCACTTGTTTTTTTTTGTAAGTATATTGATTTGGGCAAAATATTCGCATATTCGCAAACAACTACGAGTGGGAGTGCGAATGCGAATATTGAAAAAACATGCGAATATTCGGTCCATCACTAGTACAGGGAGGTCCCGTTATACGAGCATTCGGTATACGAGAATCCGATGATACGAGATGTGTAAATTAGGGTCTATTTTCAATATACGAGATCGAAAATCCAATGATACGACATTCAAACTGGGGTGAGTAAAATTATCAAGTTCAAAATGCGCGCCCTACCACTCCCAGGCTGGACAAAGGGGGATTTGGTTGACCCCAGTGAGGTCACCCCTAGCAAGCCGTGACCTGAAGGGTAAGTAAGCATATGGCGCGGCCTGACATTTAGGGGTAATTAGCAGGTGTGAGTTCCCAACCTTGGGACCGCAGTCAGTTCACCCCTAGCAAGGAGTGACCTGAAGGGTAATTAAGCATATGGCGCGGCCTGACCTTTAGGGGTAATTAGCAGGTGTGCGGCCCCAACCTTGGGATCGCTACACTACCTTCTTTTGTATCACATGGCGTCCCCTACATTACAACGTCTTTTTTGCTTGTTATGCATGTTTTATGTTTAATTAATGTGCAGTTATGTTATTTTGTGTGCTATTTTCTCTTTCAGAATGCTTTTTCTACAGAATAGGTAGTACAGTGTGGGTAATATAGACGCTGTGTGTTTGTTGTGTTTGCTATAGTTTATTTTAGCTTGAAAAACATGTTTTTTTTTTTTTTTATTTTTTTTTTTATTGATAGGGTCCTGGAACCAAACCTATATTTTACCATTAGTCATGTGTTTCGTAATACGAGATTTCGCTTTACGAGTACGCCAGGTGGAACCTAACTGCTCGTATCTTAGGGACCTCCCTGTCTATAGTATTGTCAGACAACTATTCACCCAGGGAGCAGTGTTTCAGTATAATGGTAGGGTACGTAGTGTTCGAGGCAAGAGCACATTCGCTTGAAATGTTCTATGTTCTACTTTGATTACTATTCTACATTCAATGTTTCCACCACGTTTTACCCAAAATCGGAATTGGTATATATTGTCAAACAACTATTCACCCAGGAAGCAGTGTTTCAGTATACGGGTAGGGTAGGTGTTCTAGGCAAAGGCACATTCGCTTGAAATGTTCTATGTTCTACTTTGATTACTACTCTACATTCGGTAGCCAGTCAGAACGTCCACGGGTCAAAACGTCCATGGTTCAGAATGACCATAACGTCCACGTGTCATAATGTCCACAGGGTTATGTTAGTTTAGTTTAGTTTAGTTTATTTTAGTTTAGTTTAGTTTAGCTTAGTTTAGTTTAGTTTAGGTTAGTTTAGTTTAGGTTAGGTTAGTTTAGGTTAGGTTAGTTTAGGTTAGGTTAGAGGAGTTTTCTGCGGGGATCCGGATTGCAACCGAAAAATTTTCGGTTGCTCAAATTTCGATCCCTGTTCAACCATCCAGGGAAGATGATTGGCCCGACCCGCAATCATTTGTTGTTGTTGTGACCGTTTGCAACCGAAAAATTTCCGATTGCAACCAAAAATCCCCCGCAGAAAACGCCTTAGGTTAGATGGATATGAATGGACGTTCTCACCCGTGGACGTTATGGTAGACCCCGTGGGCGTTTTGTACAGTGGACGTTTTCACCCGTGGACGTTCTGACCGGCAACCGTACATTCAATGTTTCCACCATGTTTTACCCAGGATCACAATTGGCATACATTGTCAAACAAATATTCACCCAGGTAGCAGTGTTTCAGTGCGTATTTGTGAGGTGTAGCTACTCGGGCCAGGGTAGGTGGTGAGATCGCTACACCGGGTGGTCACATATGTGTCCTTCGTAGTGAGTGGCGTTTTATCTGGAATAATACCTCCTTTTTCCAGAAAATGACTGGGCAGGCCTCGTCCATTTCTACCTCATTTTCATTCAAAGATTACTCAAGAACCTCTTTTGTGCAAATTAACCAGTGTTTTTGGTGACGAGCCGGGTTGGTGATGACATGAAGTGTAACCACTGCCACTCTACCCTGCCAGTTACCCCACCTTTACATACACTAACTTAACCTAATCTGACCTAACCCCACGTTTTAACCTTCGAACTGAAGCCAAATTCGCAATAAAAAGTGTCCGCGGCAAGGGAAGAACAGAGGCGATGCAGGTCACAAGAGGAAGAAGAGGGAGGCGCACGTCAACACTGAGTGAAGTTGTGAAACCCAAACCCAACACTTCCCTCACCTTCACCAACCACAACCCGCGGCTGCTGTTGGTGACATCCAAGTCCTTCTCGGCATGTGGGCCACTCATCGCGGTGCTCCACGGTGGTCTGAGGGGAAGGTGATGGCACTAATAGGATGAAAAGCTGTACTGCTGACCCCGAGTGGCTGCTGGCGGCTTTTCGTCTTCTTCTTGTGGCTGTTTGTGTGTGTCGCCGCCTCTTTCACGGAGCTACAATACATTTGTTACACTTTACAACGGATCACACCAAGCTCTGTCATGCTATTATGTGTTCACTCCTAATATATTTATTGCATTGTCAATCTTCGGATGTCTGGCTTCGGGATATACGGTAAAAAAAGTATGTGATATTTGTGTGCTGAAAAGTTATGATTTCGTATGCTCTCTCTCTCTCTCTCTCTCTCTCTCTCTCTCTCTCTCTCTCTCTCTCTCTCTCTCTCTCTCTCTCTCTCTCTCTCTCTCTCTCTCTCTCTCTCTCTCTCTCTCTCTCTCTCAGATGACAAAAAAACATGACTTATGCATGACGCCTATAGAGGGTGAATTTCATGCTTGAATTCCTTACATATGCATTTTTTTTCTTCATTTATGCAAACATCAAAAGTAGGGAGAGGCTTGTTGAAGATTGAGGGATTTTCCAACCGCATACCCAACGTACTTGTCACCAATGGAGGTGACAAGTGCCAAAATGTTTTGAGTGCCAAAAAAATTAGAGCGCCAAAAATTTGTGCCAAAAATTTTTGAGTGCCAAAAACATTTGAGTGCCCAACATTTTTGAGTGCCAAACAAGTTTGCGTGCCAAAAAAATTGAGTGCCAAAAATTTGTGCCAAAATTTTTTGAAGTGCTCAAAATTTTCGTGGAGTGCCAACAAAATTAGTGCCAAAAATTTATGCCAAAATTTGGTGAGTGCCAAAATATTTTGAGTGCCAAAAAATTTTGTGCCAAAAAATGTTGAGTGGCAACATTTTTGAGTGCCAAAAAATTTGGAGTGTCAAAAAAAATGTAAGAGCCAACAATTTTTTAGTGCCAACATGTTTTGAGTGCCAAAAAAATGTGAATGCCAAAAAATTTTGAGCGCCAAAAAAAGTTGAGTGCCAAAAATGTTACTTTTGTTTTCTTTTGTAAAACTACAGTATGTGTACTAACATACACGGAATAGCTATACGTTACTTCATCCTGTGTTGCTTTATCTATGTAGTATGCTGTGTAAAAATATTTAAAAGAATGGTATATCTTTTCATAAATAATTTTTTCCCTCTCTTCCCTTTGCTGGCAGCACTCTGGTAAAGATAAGAAAAAGTTTGCAGGAAGAAATATGTTACTTTTCTGGGGGTTTTCATAATACACTTTTTCACTCTCAAATTAGAGCAACAGAGCTTCAAAATAAAACAAAATTAATTTCAAAATATAATAGATGAATTTTTTCTTTTAATTTGAAATTCAATTATTTTAATTTGAAGCTCAGTTATTTCAATTTGAAGTTCAGTTATTTGAATCTAAACTTCAGTTGTTTTATAAACTTCAGTTGTTTTAATTTAAACTTAAGTTGTTTTAATTTAAACGTCAGTTGTGTTAGTTTTAATTTAAACTTCAGTTGTTATAATTTGAGATTCACTTGTTTTAATTTGAAGTTCAGTGGTTTTAATTTGAAGATCAGTTGTTTTAATTTGAGAGTGAAAAGGTGTATTCCGTTTTTTAATGCATTTATTGTGCTGAATTCGACAACATACGCTGATAATTTGTTCCATCGATTGACTACACTGACATTAAAATAATTCTTCCGAAGATGTGTGTAGAAACGCAGTTGATTTAGTTTTATACTAATGTTTCTTGTTGTCACTTGAGAAGAGAGTTCAAAAGTGTTCTTGTGGTTGATGATATCGAATCCTTTAAATATCTTAAAAAGTTTCTATCAAGTCCCCACGGATCCTACGAATATTTAAGAAAAACATATTTAGGTTTTGCAACCGCTTTTCAAGGCATATATGGAATCAATTTGGTTGCTTTTCTTTGAACTTATTCTAACTTCATATTTTACGACACTAGGTGACCAGAATTAGACGTCATATTCCAAGATCAATTGAATTTTAATTAATTTAGATGGTCAGTTAATCTTGGCATATTTTAAGAGCGGCCTGACAAAAAACGTATATAAACGGAAGGAGAGGAAGATGATGATGATGATAAGGAGGAGCTTAAGAATTTTTATCTACCAGGGAGATGGTAGATTCTGAAAGGGATGGGTATGGGTCACAACAAAAAACAGGAGGAGGAGAAGAAAGAGGAAGAGGAGGAGGAGAAGAAAGAGGAAAAGGAGGAGGAGGAGGAAAAGGAGAAAGATCACAATGAATAAGAAGAGACAGCAAGAAGCAGAGGCTGGGAACGAAAAATAGGACGGAAGGAATGTGAAGGTCAACCTCTAAGATCATAATAGCGTTGTGGTCGAAGAAAAAAAACGAGTAGAATTATCTTTAACACCTGAACGCTGGAAAAAGTGTGTGTGTGTGTGTGTGTGTGTGTGTGTGTGTGTGTGTGTGTGTGTGTGTGTGTGTGTGTGTGAGCTACAAGAACCATACGAAAAACTAACCTAATGCGGTGTAAATGCAATAAAGAATTACACAAACAAATACAAAAATCTACGCTTTTACATAACTTCACAAGAAACTCGAGCTGACAGCATTTTCCTGACTCAAGATAACCAACAATCAAAAAGAAAGAAAGAAAAAATATATACCAACACAGAAAACGTTGAAGGAAAAATGAATATAAAAGAATAAACAAGATAAAATAACAACTCGAAATAACTGTAAATAAGTTTTTCAAATCACACAAAACTACAAAAAAAAACCAGTGAGCCTTGTAAAGATAAGCAACAGGATGATCAAATAAAAAAAAAACTAGAATGATCAAATTAAATACAGAGATAAAAATATAGATAAAAAAGAGAGAAAAAAAAGAATAAGTGATAAAAACAGATAATAAGAGAAAATAAAATAAACAGGGCGATCAAATATATAAAAAGTGATAAATGGAGAGACTTTATGTGTGAGAATAAGGCAAAAAGGAAGAATGATGATAATAACGATGATAATAATGATGATGATGATGATGATAATGATGTGAGGAATGATGAAAGAGAGTCATCATGATTATTCGTACGAGGAAGAACAAGGTAAGGCCATAATAGACAATAGACTACAACATAATAGACAATAATAAACAGACAATAATATGAGTGAATGAAACAAAGTCAACGATGAGTCTGCAAAATATAATCTATCTGGCCACGTATCTATGACTTTATTTATGTTTATCTAGTCTTTGATTTATTTGCCTGTCGTTATGTTGTTATGTATCGATCTTAAAGTAGTCGTCCAGACCATTTCATCATTCCTGATTTAATGCAGTCAAATCATAGCCATTGACGAGTATATCAACAATACGTCGTCACTTTTTGTATCCAGTCAGCCGTTTTTAAATAATCCGCAATCAAAATCTGCAAATTCCCCGAGTTCTCAAAACGCACTCAAGATTTGCAGACGCTCAGGCTCAGGAAGTCCAGTCCAGGTCGTCGTCACGTCAACATCAACGTGTAAAGGTGAGATAGTTTGAGTTAGTTTTCAGGAAGTTAGAGGGGATAAGGGTATCGTAGCTAGATAGGCATTGTCGGGTAGGAGCAACAGGTGCACAGGCGAATAGCTTGAAGTAGTTAGAGAGGATAAGTGTGTCGTGGGGTTTTTAAGATGGTGAGCCATGTGAGATCCGTTAGTGGACAGGAAGATGGCGGGCATGGCACTAGGTCAAAAGGGGTCAGAAGTGGGAAATGCTTTGAATGCAAATGGGAAGGGAAAGTAGGCGAGACAGGGAGATGCGGATCGTGTGATGAGGTGGTGAGAAAAAAGCAGGCACAGTGCCCGCTATGTTGTGAAAAAGTCACGGACAAGGACAGTGGCTTGCAGTGCGATAGCTGCAAATGGTGGTCGCACAGTACCTGTGAGGGGATGCGGCCAGAGCTTTATAAAGAGCTCCAGGGCACTAAGGAACTGTGGTTCTGTGGGAAGTGTAGAAAGCAGGTAATTAAGGATATGAAAGAGATCCGAAAGCTAAAGGTGGAGAATGGGGCGAGGACTAGGGAACTAGAACAGTGCAAGGGTGAACTGAAGGAGGCAAAGGAGTGGATACAAGCCCTGGAGGGGGATTATAAAAACCTTGCAAGTAAAGTAAGAAACATGGAGGCAGAAAGGGCAGGTAAGGGTAATGAGCAGGGCTTGGGGGCCAGACCCACCACGGGCCCTGGGGATGAGGGCTGCTTGACGTTAGGCGTCGCCAAAGCAGGCATGCCCGAAGGAGAGGAGAGTGGGGGAGCTGCAGCGGTGGAAGATGTCGTAGCAGGGTGGTCTAGGGATGTTGAGGGTGTGGGTGAGGCTAGGGGAGCTGCAGCGGTGGAAGATGTCGAAGTAGGGCGGCCTAGGGGGGCTGTTGAGGGTGTGGGTGAGACTGGGGGGACCTGCCCCCTCCTCACCCTCGCCAGTTGAGGCCACTGAAGTCGTGGGTGAGGCTGGTCGATCCGCCCCCCCATCGCTTTTTGCCTGTAGCGGCAGCTAAAGCTGCTGAGGGCGTGGTTGAGGTTTAGGGGACCTGATGCCCGCCCCCGGTGGGGCTGTGGCCGCTACAGGCCCCAGTGGGAGGAAGATGAGGTAGTGAGATACCACCAGGGGGAGTCAGGACTGATAGAACAACGGGGGGCAACCGCAGGGCAAAGAAGTGGCCCATACTGTGTATAGGAGATAGTATGGTGAAGAATGTTAGGCGACACGTGGCGATGAGAGACCAGAAGAGTGTGCTGGTTAGCCTGAGTGGCAAGGGTATGGAGGATGTTGTGAAGGAGGTGAGGGAGCAGTGAATGGTGTACAGGAAAGGGAATGGTGATAATGCAGGGAGGGGGGAACAGCCTTAGGAGATTAGGCCCCGAGCAGACGGTGGGCAAGGTGATGGAGTGCCTTAAGGATATAAAGAAGGACAGGAAGAAAGTACGAGTGGCTGTGGTGGGAATCATGAGGCGACCTCGGGAAAATGCAGGGTATGAGGAAATGAGACGCGACACAAACAAGCGACTCCAAGAGGAGGTTGTAAAAATGAAAGCGGAGTGCAGTAAGGATCCAGGGGACTATGGAGTAAGCTTCATAGACCTGGACGGTGCACTCCCACAGGAGGTCTTTGAGGGAGACAAAGTGCACCTAAACTGGGAAGGAGAGAGGCGGATGTGTGGGAGAATGCTTGAGTGGATACGCGCGACTGAGAGACTCTGCAAGTTGAGGGAAAAGAGGGTGACAAATGCGAATGAGTGACTGTTGACAACAAAAGGGAATGTGAGGATGGGCTGTGTGAATGTTAGAGGATGGAATGTTGAAAAAATGGAAGACCTCAGCAGAGAAATGAATGAATGGAACATTGACGTAGTTGGAGTGACAGAAACACAAATGAGAGAGAGAATTGAACTTAGATCTGAGACTTACAGTATGATCGGCAAGGGCAGAATTAAGCAGCAGAAAAAGGGTGGCGGAGTGGGAGTACTTGTGAGGCAGGAAGCAGGTATAGATGTAGAGGAGCTAGATGTAGGAGGGTGTGAAATGGGTGAGGATATCATGGCAGTACGTCTGGAATATAAGGTGCGAAAGGGAAGAGAAAGGATCTTGGTGATAGTGTGTTACATGACAGTGGAAGGAACAGGAGCGAGAGCCGAGAATGAAAGGAAGTATAGAATTGTGCAAAGGTTTGTAGAACAGAATAGAAGTGAAAATGTGATTGTGATGGGAGACATGAATGGTCACATTGGTGTGTTAGGAGAGGAAGTAAATGGAAATGGCCAATTGCTGCTTGACTTGCAGAGGAGAATGAATTAGAAATTTTGAATGTGACCCTGGCTGAAGGAAGAGTGACCTGGAGTGGAAGGGAGAATGAATCTGCCATTGACTTTATGTTAGTGAACCGGAAGGCTAGAGAACGGGTGAGAAGTATGTGGGTGGATGAGGAAAGGACAATCGACGTAGCGAGTGACCATAACGTCATGGTAATGGAGTATGAGTGTTTGAAGGAAAAAAGAGTGAACGTGAAAGAGGAGAGGAATGGACGTTGGAAACTTAGAGATGCAGACTGGGATTATTTCAGAGAAGTGGTGAGTAATGAGGACTGGAAGCTGGGAGAGAATGGTTTGAGGGCTGAGAGAGGTGTGGATGAGATGAATGAGAGATTGTTAAGGAAGCTTAACAAAGTGGCAGAAGAGAGCATAGGCAGAACAAGTAAGAGAGCAAATGGCAGGACAAGAAAGAGTTGGTGGAACAATGAGATCGACAAGGCCAGGAAAGAAAGGAAACAGTCAAATAGGAAGTGTAGGAGTCTGAGAAAGAATAGGTCAAACAGTGAAGCTGAAAGAATAGAGTATGAAAGGGCATGGGAAGAGTATAAGAGTAAGCAAAAGGAGGTGAAATGCTTGGTGAGGAAGGCAAGAGTGAATGAAGAGAGAAAAGTGATCAGAGAACTTAGGGAAAAAGGTGAGGAAGGAGGTAGGGAATGGTATAAGTTCTTGAGAGGAGAAGAGAGTAAGCATACAGGAAATGTAGAAGAACTAGTGGTGAATGGCAGGTCACTAAGGGAGAAAAAGGAAATGGCCAGAGCTGTAGAAGACTTCTGGAAGATATTGGAGGTGTGAATGAGCCTGATAGTGACTTAGGGAACGTCACCTTAGGGAGGAAAATAGAGGAAATGATGGATGAAGAAATTAGAATGGATGAGATTGAAGGGTATGTAAGAAAACTGAAAAATGGAAAGGCCCCTGGAATGGATGGTATCCCGAATGAATTGTATAGAGAGGGGGGTGAGGGAGTAAATGAAGGAATGCATGAGTTGTTTGGACATATATGGAGAGAGGAAAGGGTGCCTGGTGCCTGGAATGACAGTAGAGTTACCCTCATACATAAGGGAGGACACAAGAGTAGGAAGGAGATTAAAAATTACAGGCCAATAGCGGTATGTGACACGGTATGTAAGATTTTCTGTGGTGTACTGAATGAAAGACTAGGTGAAGTTGTGGAAAGAAATAAGGTGATGGGTGAAGAGCAGAATGGATTCAGAAAAGACAGGAGAGGTGAGGACAATATGTTTGTAGTGAATGAAGTGATTGAGAGAACAAGGAAGGAGGGAAGAAAGAAATATCTAGCCTTTCTAGATATTGAGAAAGCGTATGACAGAGTGGATAGGAGAATGCTATGTAAGGTATTGGAGACGATTGGCATGAGTGAGAAGGTTGTTAAAATAATAAGCAGTATGTATGAGAACACACAGGCCAAGTTCAGTATGGGTGACCTCGAGACTGGATGGGTGAATAGTAAGAGAGGAGTAAGACAGGGCTGTGTCCTTTCTCCTCTACTTTTTGGTTTATATGTTGAGGAAATGGCAGTGAGAGTGAAGCGTACAGGTCTGGGTGTGAAAATTGGAGATGAAGTGTTGAGTGTACTGATGTATGCAGATGATGTGGTGATCCTTAGTGAAAACCACAATGAGCTACAAGAGATGCTGAATGCTGTGACTGAGTATGGAAGGGACTTCAACGTTAGGCTCAGTAAGGAGAAGAGTCAAGTGGGGTGGTGGTGAATGGGATGACTCTGATGATGACAGGATTTGGATGGTGGGTGGGAATGAAATAAAGAGAACGAAAGAGTACAAGTATCTGGGTATTTGGTTGGATGATAAAGGCTGTGAGAAAACTAAACATGAGAGGATAGCTAGAGCCAACCAGTGGTTGGAAGGCTAGGCAGTGTGGAAAGATGTCGGGCCAACAAGTATGAAGTGGTGAGAGGACTATGGAAGGGTGTGGCAGTCCCTAGCATTATGTATGGCCTGGAAACAATGGTGTGGTCTAGGAAGGAGTTGGACAGATTGGAAGTAACACAGAACAAAGCAGGCAGAATAGCATTAGGAGCCAATAGGTATGTGGCAGTGGAAGCGATTAGAGGAGACATGGATGGAGCACGTTCAGAGAGAGGATAGCAAAGGCAGGACTGAGGTACAGAGCTAGACTGCAACGAATGGATGACAACAAATGGGCAAGCAAGGTTTGGGACTGGAATATGTATGGGAAGTGGATGAAAGACTCAGTAAAAAGTGGAAAGATGGACAGGTGGAACTGGGAATGTTTTGTGACAGGAGTGATGAGACATGGGAGTATGGCTGTATGCAAAAAGGAAATAAATAGGAGAGTGGAAGAGAAAGGGAAAGAAGAATGGCTGAGGGGAATGAGTGAGAAATCAACACTGGAATGGTACAGGAGAAAGGACCAGCCACGGTATGAAAGGTTCTATGATGGTGGCTATGGAGGGGACCTACTCTTCAGAGCCAGGACAAAGTCGCTGGAGGTAAATAGTCGTATGTACAGATGGAAGAATGATGGCAGCAAGGTGTGTGAGATGTGTGTGACAGGAGTGGATGAAACCGTGGAGCACTTGATGCTGGAATGTGAACGGTATGAGTATGCTAGAACACAGATGTTGGAGGTAGTGGTAGGAGAGGTCGGAGTGGAAGAATGGCGAGAGATGAGAGACAGGAGAGTGGAGATGGAGTACCTGCTGGGGTTGTGTGCTGAGTGGAGGAGTGACAGTCGTGTGATTGAGAGTGTAAAAGAATTCTTGGAGAACTCTTGGAGAGCACGTAGGAGAGAGCATTAGAGGCAGGGGGCCCCTCAGTGATGGGGGACCCCGTATGAATGTGATGCAGAGAGAGGAAGGAGGGGAAAAAGAAATCCCTAGTTTTGCTTTCCCCTTTTGCTTCTCTCCTAACAGAATACGTGTGTGGGAGAACGCCGGACCAAAGGCTTCACTGACACCATCTGCTGGGTGACTCCCAAATCAAGTTCAAGTTCAAGTTCAAGTTCAGGCTCCGTGACGTACCATCAGGGAGGCTCATCTTCCCGCGCTGATCAGAGGCACGTAAACACAGAGATAAATATAATAGAACTTGAAGATATTTGGGTGTTTCTGATAGATTTTTTTTGCTATATGCCACATGCATGCATCCTTTATGGGTGCAGCATGCTTCCTTCCCACACACACGCCTGCACACCGACACCCTTCCCACACACACGCCTGCACACCGACACCCTTCCCACACTCACGCCTGCACACTCGCCTCCGTCCCACACACACGCCTTCACACCGACACCCTTCCCACACTCACGCCTGCACACCGACACCCTTCCCACAACCAAAGCCTCCTTCCCCCACACACGCCTGCACACACGCTTCCTTCCTACACACACGCCTGCACACCGACACCCTTCCCAACACACGCCTGGGAAATACTTTTGGAACTCATCCTTCCGGCTTTGACTGAAATGAACTACCGCACTGTATTGTATGCTTATTATACTTCACATCTGTAAAGGTTCCAGAGTGCGCTCAGCCTTGGTTAACCCACACGACCGCTATGAAATATGAGGTGCCTCAAAAAATTCTAAGTCCAGTTAGGTTAGGTTAGGTATACTTTGTGGTTAAGGTTAGGTTAGGTTAGTATACTTTGTGGTTAAGGTTAGGTTAGGTATACTTTGTGGTTAAGGTTAGGTTAGGTTAGGTATACTTTGTGGTTAAGGTTAGGTTAGGTTAGGTATACTTTGTGGTTAAGGTTAGGTTAGGTTAGGTTTAGTATACTTTGTGGTTAAGGTTAGGTTAGGCTAGGTATACTTTGTGGTTAAGGTTAGGTTAGGTTAGGTATACTTTGTGGTTTTAGGTTAGGTTAGGTATACTTTGTGGTTAAGGTTAGGTTAGGTATACTTTGTGGTTAAGGGTTTGGTTAGGTATACTTTGTGGTTAAGGTTAGGTTAGGTATACTTTGTGGTTAAGGTTAGGTTAGGTATACTTTGTGGTTAAGGTTAGGTTAGGTATACTTTGTGGTTAAGGTTAGGTTAGGTTAGGTATACTTTGTGGTTAAGGTTAGGTTAGTATACTTTGTGGTTAAGGTTAGGTTAGGTTAGGTATACTTTGTGGTTAAGGTTAGGTTAGGTTAGGTATACTTTGTGGTTAAGGTTAGTTAGGTTAGGTATACTTTGTGGTTAAGGTTAGGTTAGGTATACTTTGTGGTTAAGGTTAGGTTAGGTTAGGTATACTTTGTGGTTAAGGTTAGGTTAGGTTTTGGTTAGGTATACTTTGTGGTTAAGGTTAGGTTAGGTTAGGTATACTTTGTGGTATAGGTTAGGTTAGGTATACTTTTTGGTTAAGGTTAGGTTAGGTTAGGTATACTTTGTGGTTAAGGTTAGGTTAGGTTAGGTATACTTTGTGGTTAAGGTTAGGTTAGGCTAGGTTAGGTATACTTTGTGGTTAAGGTTAGGTTAGGCTAGGTATACTTTGTGGTTAAGGTTAGGTTAGGTTAGGTATACTTTGTGGTTAAGGTTAGGTTAGGTTAGGTTAGGTATACTTTGTGGTTAAGGTTAGGTTAGGTTAGGTATACTTTGTGGTTAAGGTTAGGCTAGGTTAGGTATACTTTGTGGTTAAGGTTAGGTTAGGTATACTTGGTGGTTAAGGTTAGGCTAGGTTAGGTTAGGTATACTTTGTGGTTAAGGTTAGGT
>JACEEZ010026294.1:43530-63530 GCA_016584305.1 Chionoecetes opilio | reverse complement strand
TTCGCATTGAAATCACAACGAATCTCTTTTTTGTGATGTCATCCTAAGGTTATCACACACACACACACCACACACACCACACACACACACACCCCACACACAACACACACACACACACACACACACACACACACACCACACACACACACACTATGTTGGCCTATATGTATATGGCCTATATACATTAGGCCAACAAATTTCAAATATATTTCGTTGATGCAAAACACAATGTAAAAGTAATTAAGAATTTATCTTTATTTTTGAGGTCAGTGGTAGTATGTTTAGATGAGTATTATGTAGAGTTAGTCATTAGTATTTTCCAATTATTTTTTTCTTGATACCTGTTTTTTGTTTCTATTTTTTTTGCTTAGTTATGTAACATTATATTTGTATGATTTAAATTGTTCAATCCTCTGGGAGCTGTGCTCCATACTTTTTTATAAAGTCTGAGCTTACCTAATAAATTCAATTCAATTCAATTCAATTCAATTCAATTCAATTCAATTCAATTCAATTCACACACACACACACACACACACACACACACACATGGCATCCCCTTATCATTGAAATAAACGGAAATTGAGGAAAAAGAATCCGGAAGAAGAAAAAAAGACAAGGAAAATGAGAACAGAGAGAGGGGGATGAAGGGAATAAAGGGAATTAAGGGAAAAAAGGGAAGGGAAATAAGGGAAATAAAGAGAAGGGAATAATGAATACGTAGCACTAGCAAAATATATATGAATGAGGTTGTAGTAAAGAAGCGTCTGGCGAACATTGAATAAACATGGGGAGGGAAGGCAGAAGAGATAGTGATGAGCCAACCAGCGGGTCATCTCTCGGGGCCTTTCTCTCCGCGGGGACGAGGTAATGAAAATGAGAAAGCATGGGCGAGCACGCGAGGCAAAGGGAGGGAAGGGAGAGGGCAAGGAAGGGACGAAGAAAAGGAAGAAAAAGTTGTAGGAAGGAGGAATGGGTATAGAAATAAGAGTGAAAGGGAATGGAAGGGAAGGGAAGAAGAGGAAAGAAGAATAAAGATATAGGAAAAGAATGAAGGTTAATGGCAAGGAAGGGACGGAGAAATGGAAGAAAAAGTTGTAGGAAGGAGGAGTGGGTACAGAAACAGGAGGGGAAGGGAAATGAAGGGACAAAGAAGAGAGAGGAATAAAGATACAGAAAGAAAGGAAAGGGAAGTTAGATAAGGAGACGTAGGTAAATAATGGGAAGAGAGGAGAGGTCTGAGAAAGGGAAGGGTGGAGGAAAGGAAGGGGGAAAAAGAGAACAGAGGAATAAAATACACGAAGAAGAAAGGAAGGAAAGGAAAGGGAGGTAGCTAAGACAACGTGTAGAAAATAATGGGAAGAGAGAGGAGAGGTCTGGGAAAGGGAAGGGTGGAGGAAAGGAAGGGGGGAAAAGAGAACAGAGGAATAAAGATACACGAAGGAAGAAAGGAAGGAAAGGAAAGGGAGGTTAGCTAAGGAGACGACGTGCAGTAAAAGAATGGGAAGAGAGGAGAGGTCTGAGAAAGGGAAGGGTGGAGGAAAGGAAGGGGGGAAAGAGAACAGAGGAATAAAGATACACGAAGGAAGAAAGGAAGGAAAGGAAAGGGAGGTTAGCTAAGACAACGTGTAAGAAAATAATGGGAAGAGAGGAGAGGTCTGGGAAAGGGAAGGGTGGAGGAAAGGGGCGAGGAAAGGAAGGGGGGGGGATGGAGGGTAAGGGAGGGGGGGGTGCTGGGGGTCAGGGTTTCATGGGGAGGTCAGCGCCAGTGCCTCTCACCCCACAGTATATAAGCGGCAAGTCCCACACCTTCCAGCACTCTCACACTCTCCCGCAGATATGAAGCTCGTGAGTACCTGTTCCTCGATGTCACCTTCTACAGGGCGCTCCTCTCTCTCTATTTTTTTTTTCTCTCTCTCTCTCTGTCTGCATTCCCTCCCTTTGCCTCTCTTCCCTGTCTCTTTCCTTCTTTTCCACACTTTCCCTCCTTTTAGCCTTCCCTTCCATTCTTCCCTTTTCCTTCTTTCTCTTCCTCTCTTCTTTCTTCCCTGTCTCCTTTCCTCATCCTTCTTTTTCTTGATCTGACGTGATCTTCTACAGGTGGCTCCTCTCTCTCTCTCTCTCTCTCTCCTCTCTCTCTCTCTCTCTCTCTCTCTCTCTCTCTCTCTCCTCATTCCCTCCCTTTTCCTCCTCCTTCCTCTCCCTTCTCCCGTCCTCCTCCTCTTCTCTCCTCCCTGTCTCTTTTCCTCCTCCTTTTCCATATTTTCCCTCCCTTTAGCCTCCCCTTCCATTCTTCCCCTTCTCACCTCACCTCCCCTTCCTTCCCGGTGTTTCCTTCAGCCACTTTGTAAGGAAGGTCATCACGCCCTCCCTTCACTATCAATAATATCTTATGTAACAGTTTGCAGTTTGGTGTTTCTGTTTCCTTTTTATTTTCGACCTCCTTTACTATTTTATATATATAATATATATATATATATATATATAATATATATATATATATATATATATATATATATATATATATATATATATATATACATTTGTGTTGTATGTTTTCTTAGTCATTTATTAGTGTGTTGACATTTCCATATACATTATTACTGATTTCCTGTATCTTTCCCCCACTTTTTCATCGGGTCGACTACATACCCCCGTAAATCAGCATTACTTAACTATATACTGGGATGCAAAAACACATCAATAAGACGACAGCTTCGTCAACCATGTCCTCGCCCTGCCCTTCATAACCTAACCCCTGTAGCCTAACATGCGCCACCACGGGCGAGGGCCAACCATCACAGCCCTCAAGTGAGCCTCCAGGGCCTACCATCCCTCCCCTGGAGGTCACTGCCTACAGGCGCTATCGGCCAAGATGTAAAAAAAAAAAAAAAAAAAAAAAAATAATAATAATAATAATAATAACCCTCCCTTGCCCCACCCAGGCCGTGTTTGCTGCCCTGGTCGGTGTCTGTGTGGCGGCCACGCTGGACGGCCTAGGGGAGGGGGGAACATGAGCATCACGACGCCGCACCACCACGACGCCACCCACGACTTCGTGGATCCCCGGCCCTCCCACGCCCGCCCTGTCGTTGGCCATCCTGTTCGACGACCGCACGGCACCCGCCCACGGATCCTACGCCACCAATTTCGAGACTGAGGATGGCGTGAGGGTACTGAGATTGGACAGCCTGGTGTAGCGGGCCAGAGCAACGTGGAGGGTTCCTACTCGTGAGTATTGAAGGGAGGGGTGTGACGGTGAGGGTGTAAGGGGGGGACCAAGGGGATGTGGGGATGGGGGGTAAGGGGGTGAGGGGTCAGGGTGATGGGAGATGGGGGATGAGGGGTAATGGGGTGAGGGATGGGGGCCAGAGGGATGGGGGATGTGGACAGGGGCCAGATGGGTATGGGGATGGGTGTGTGCAAGAGATATTAGGAAGAGATAATGATTTCATGATTATTCTGAAAGTGATAAGCAGCGACACGCATGATTATTATTATTACTATTATCATTATCACTTATTATCATTATTACCTATCATTATTAGAATTATCATCATTACTGGCATCCCATCGTATACTGAAGGTCACGTGCTTACATAATGACCTTTTGAGGCATCAGTTGTTAATTTAAGTCATCAGGAGACGGTGTACTGTACGTGGTGCCGTAGGTAGGATATATTTGGCCAGGGTCTTTTACAGAGATGGAGGGATCTTGTATTTGGCAACCCTCCTTCCTTGTCCCGTATAAATTGGTAGGACGCGTGACCTATAATCCTACCTACGACACCACGTACAGTACAACGGCAGGTGAGCAGCGGAC
This sequence comes from Chionoecetes opilio, assembly GCA_016584305.1. Taxonomy (NCBI): domain Eukaryota; kingdom Metazoa; phylum Arthropoda; class Malacostraca; order Decapoda; family Majidae; genus Chionoecetes; species Chionoecetes opilio. The sequence continues at coordinate 59,707 of JACEEZ010026294.1, read as the reverse complement.
AGGTGACAGACAGGTGGGCTGACGGTGTCTTGTTGCAGGTTCACGGACCCCGAAGGTAACCTGGTGGAGGTCCGCTACGTGGCTGACGAGAACGGCTTCCGCGCCGAGGGGCCTTCCGTGCCCACGCCCCACCCCCTGCCCGCCCACGCCCTCCAGCAGATTGCCTTCGCGGAGGAACAGATCAGACAAAGGGCTCAGAGCGGCGATACGGGACCCATTTTCTAATTCTCCTTCTTTATTGGAATTACCTCTCACATGTATTACCTATTCCCCAGTCCTCTACCCTTCCTCCTGACGCTCCTATACACTCCACGCCCATCCTGAGTCACCACCACGCCCACCCTCATGACCCTTAGCCACCTACCTATAACATAAAAACATAAGATAATAAGCAAGCTACAAGAGGCCTTGAGACCTACACGTGGTAGTTCCTGTAAACATATTACATTAGGTTGCCTATACACAAGGGACGTACTTTTACAGACCATTAAATGAATAAATAAAAACACTATTCCTGTGGGAGTCCCATGTTACATATACTCTGAGGAGGATAGCGAGGCAGATAGGGAAAGGGGAGGAATATCACCCATGCACGTACCACCCCATGGCCGTGTGTGTGTGTGTGTGTGTGTGAATAATGTCACTCTAGACATGATTACTCCTGAACCTACAGAGACCCCCATCAACCCGTCCACCCACCCACTGCAATAAAAAGAAGCAACTACAAATAGAAAACAAAAATCATATCAATAAAACAATAAAATGTACCTTAAACATGAAGGGGTTGTTTTTCTGATGATACTCTAACGTGGTAGTTAGAGCGAGGAATCCTGGGTAAGAATTATGGAAAATGTCATATAGAAAAGGTTGATGTTCAAGAAAAACCCAAACGCACGTGTATGTTGACAAGATTGTCAATTGAAGATATATATATATATATATATATATATATATATATATATATATATATATATATAATAGAGAGAGAGAGAGAGAGAGAGAGAGAGAGAATGAGAGAGAGAGAGAGAGAGAGAGAGAGAGAGAGAGATATTACTAGTAATAAAATAATAACCAACGAACCAAACTTAAGGAAACACACATACACACACACATACTCAAAAGCTTAAAACAAAAAATCACACACACCACACACACACACACACACACACACACACACACAACACACACACACACAACACACACTCCGTATTGTAAGGGTTAGCACGCTCGGCTCACAACCGAGAAGTCCCGGGTTCGATCCCCGGGCGAAGCGAAGACATACGGGCGGTCTTCTTAAAACCCGAGCCCTTGTCCACCCAGCAGTGAATGGGTACCGGGTGTTAGCCGGGGGTTTGTGACCCGCCTCCCGGGGTGGTGGTTTCGGCCAACACTAAGGATGAATGAGAAAAATAAAAAAATGTTGATATGGAGACGGGGCCATACGAGCGTTGCTCAGGCCCTGTAAAACCGTGGCCACCGAGATGATATCTCGGTGGTCTCGGTAAAACACACACACACGCCCCCCCCCCTCCCCCCCCCACACCTAAAAACAAGTAACATGGCACCTCACCCAACACAGGCACGGGTCCACGTATAAAAAAGTCCCGTACAGGTGATGGCAAGGGAAAGCATTGAGGGTCACCTGCCCACGCGAGCCTCTCCCCCACCTTGATTACATCTGTCAATCTTGGGCACACACACACACACACACACACACACACACACACACACACACACACACACACACACACACACACACACACACACACACACACACACATGAGGACGATACCTAAGGAAAGCAGAAGAAGGATGAGAAGAAGAAGAATGAGGAAGATGAGGAGGTAGAGAGCTAGGACATTATTCTTCCTTCATCTTCCTGGCTTATCTCTTACACGAAATGATGATTATGATGACAATTTTATAGCCTTTAATGCGTAATTTTCTTCTTTTTCTTCGTCATCTTCCAAATTGAGGTGTTTAAGGAAGATATACTGTCTTGTGTTTCTTCTCTCTGGTTCTGAGATGGGGATGAAAAGTGGAAGTAGGTAGTGTTAAGTAACAGGAACTACCTCGTGTAGGTCTCACGGCCTCTTGTAGCTTCCTTATTTTCTTATGTTCTTACTTTACATTGCATATTATTATTATTATTATTTTTTTTTTCATTTCTCCTGTTTGTACTATTCTCCGTCTCTATGTTAGTTGTTTCGATTAATAAAGTGATAATTCTCCATAACGAATTCTTGTTTATTATTTTCGCTTCCTTTTATTTTTTTCCCTGTTTATGCTTTAGGTTTTTACTCTTTCTCTTTTTCCACCTCCTGTATTTTTTTATTGGCAGCGAGCGCAGCGAGCTGCTTCTTACCATAAGACCCGTGGAACCAAGTTTAAGCCAAAAAGTGTATAACTACTCCTAAATATTCTCGGATTGAGCTGAAATTTGACATACAAGTAGTGCTGTCAAAATCAATGGGGGTCTGTGCAACAAACTTTTTGCGTAAAACAAGCCCTTAATGAGTAATTAGCGTAAACTACTCCTAAATATTGTCGGATTGAGCTGAAATTTGACATGCAAGTAGTGCTGTCAAAATCAATGGGGGTCTGTGAAACAAACTTTTTGCGTAGAAAAGTAATGAGTAATTTGCGTAATGAGTTAATTGGCTGGAACGTGGCTCGCTGCCACGTTCCAGCCGCAAGAACTGAGCCAAAAGCAAAGGGGCCAGAGGCTGGACGCCTATACTTGATTGGCAGCGAGCGAAGCGAGCTGCTTCTTACCATAACACCCGTGGAACCAAGTTTAAGCCAAAAAGTGAATAACTACTCCTAAATATTGTCGGATTGAAATTTGACATGCAAGTAGTGCTGTCAAAATCAAAATGGGGGTCTGTGGAACAAACTTGTTGCGTAGAACAAGCCCTTAATGAGTAATTAGCGTAAACTACTCCTAAATATTGTCGGATTGAGCTGAAATTTGACATGCTAGTAGTGCTGTCAAAATCAATGGGGGTCTGTGAAACAAACTTTTTGCGTAGAACAAGCCCTTAATGAGTAATTAGCGTAATGAGTTAATTGGCTGGAACGTGGCTCGCTGCCACGTTCCAGCCGCAAGAACTGAGCCAAAAGCAAAGGGGCCAGAGGCTGGACGCCTATACTTGATTGCTATAATCATTATTACTATTATCATTAATATTAATTATATACACATTTTTTTTCTTTCAATTAGCTAACAACCACATAATCAAACAACACATTCAAACACTTCCATTCATCGCCAACACTGCGTCCTCTTTATCTATTTATCTTCCCTTATACTTATTCTTCATCTATCTAACTTATCTCCTTTAACCCCTTGAGGCCCAAAACGTAATTGCCATTGTAATTTGGCTACCATTTGACGATTTTTAGTTAATATAAGCAAAGTTTTTATAAATATGACCTGTTTTGTATCCTTGTCCACTAGCTAATTTGATATATTCAGTTACTTTTCGTAATTTTATGGCAAACAACATACAATTTTATATAGCAAAGGAAAGATCTGGGCGTGAAGGGGTTAACATATCCACCTATCCCCTTCCTCTCCCTTTCTCCCTTCCCCTTCACCGCTTGATGTACAGTCTTGAAATCCCCTGTGCCTTATCTTTATACTATTAATATTTCGTAACGTCCCTGAGAGAATGAAATGTTTACATGAATTTGCTGGTAAGTTTCGGGTATAATTTTTTTTTGCTCATAATTAACTGTGAGTATTTTTCCATATTCATGTTTTTATCTCTCACGATTTCTTTATTTTTGGTACGAGTGTAGATTGTATTTATAGCTTGTTCTTTTACCTGATTTGTGATGCATGAAATGGGGAAAGAGAATGGGGTAAGGTAGGATATGGAGAAATGGGGATTAAACTGAACACTTATATGAGAAAGGAATAGGAATGCATGTGTATGATAGTGATGGGGGTGGAAAGAGGTTTAACCCCTTGAGACTCAGAACGTAATTTTCATTGTAATTTGGCTACCATTAGACGATTTTTAGTGAATATAAGCAATATTTTATAGAGATGACCTGTTTAGTATCTTTGTCGACTAACTAATTTGGTATATTCAGCTACTTTTCGTAATTTTATGGCTAACAACATACGATTTTTTATAGCAAAGGAAAGATCTGGGTGTGAAGGGGTTAATGTGATAAGGAAGAGTGAAGGTGAGGAATGGGGAGAGTATACAGAGAATGGGTGAGGAGGAGGAGGAGGAGGAGGAGGAGGAGGAGGAGGAGGAGGAGGAGGAGGAGGAGGAGGAGGAGGAGGAGGAGGATTACATAGGATTACATAGGAATAACAGACACCAGGAGACCTATTGGTCCATAGCGAGGGTATCTGCTGAACTACATACTACTAACTATCAACTACTTGTAAGAAAACAGTTGGAAAATGATACCATGTCCCTAAAGAGGATAGGAACATGGAAGTTTCATAGTGCAGAATAATAGGATATGAAAAATACTAACTACAACTACCACTACCACTACAACTAATCGATACGGGGTACTACTACCACTACAACTAATCGATACGGGGTACTAGATACGAATTCGCACTATCAATACCCATTTACTTTACAGTGCGCGTCAAGTCTGTTTTTAAATGTAGTTATTGTGCTGGCTCCGACAACATTTGCTGGTAACTTGTTCCATCGATCAACGACTCCAACATTGAAATAATTTTTACGGAGATCGGTGATGCAACGTTGACCGTTTAGTTTTAAACCATTATTTCTTGTTGTCACTTGAGTTGAAAGCTCGAATAGGTTCTCTTGATTAATGATATCAAAACCTTTTAGGATCTTAAAGGTTTCTATCAAGTCCCCACGGATTCTACGATCCTTTAAGGAAAACATATTAAGTTTCCGCAGTCTCTCTTCATAAGATGAATTTCGCAGAGATGGAATTTGTTTGGTTGCTCTTCTTTGCACTGATTCCAATTTGGCTTGATCTTTTACGAAACAGGGCGACCAGAATTGAACGGCATATTCCAAGTGCGGCCTAACCAAGGACGTGTATAATTGTGTCATTACTTTCGGAGTTTTATGTTCAAAGTTACGTTTAATAAAGCCCAACATCATATTTGCCTTTTTACTGGCAGCTAGGCAATGCGGACTGGTTTTCAGATCATTACTGATGATGACACCTAAATCCTTTTCCTGCTGTACTTCAGTTAACGATTTATTTTGCATTTGATAGTTATATTTGAGGTTATCGTTGCCTATATGCATTACTTTACATTTATCGGAATTGAATTTTAACAGCCATTTATTTATCACTCCAATCTGATAGTTTGTCGAGATCACTTTGTATGAGTTCGCAGTTTTCTCTAGTATATGCTTTACCGCCTAATTTGGTGTCATCTGCAAATTTCGATATTTTAGATACAAGTCCGCAGTCTAGATCGTTGATATATATCAGAAAAAGAGTAGGACCCAAGACCGAGCCCTGAGGCACCCCACTAGTAACATCTAACCAATCAGATGCCTCGCCATTTATTACTACCCGTTGTTTACGATTTGAAAGCCAATCGCCAATCCATGAACATAATTGCTCTCCTAAGCCATGTGCCCTTAGCTTGGTCAACAGTCGCTTATGGGGAACTGTATCGAAGGCTTTCTGAAAATCAAGGTATATTACATCCGAGGGAATTTTAGCGTCCCAGTTTGAATAAATGACATTAAAAAAATCCAGTAGGTTTGTTAAGCAGGATTTCTTATTTCGAAATCCATGCTGGGAGTTTAGTATTGAGTTATTTTCATCGAGAAAAGACACTATTTTATCCCGCAATATTTTCTCAAATAGTTTAACAATCACGGACGTTAGAACTAATTAGGCGATAATTACTTGCGAGGCTCTTACTCCTTTCTTGAATATCGGTGTAACATTAGCCAATTTCCACATACTAGGAACATTTTTGTCACTTAGCGATTTATTGAAAATAATCTTTAATGGGAGCGAATGTTGACTGTGACATTCGCGAAGTAGTCGTGGCGAGATTTCGTCCAACCCCACGGATTTTGCTGGGTCAAGTTTCAGCAAATACTTTGATATTTCGTCTACTGTTATCTCTCCTATTACCAGTCTATCCCTTTCGAGTCCCGCATACATGTTTACTGGTTCTGGTAATGGAGTTTCGTCTTCTTTAATAAATACCGCATTAAAGTATTCATTGAGTACGAACGCCATACTCTTATTATCATTTACCAAGATATTATTATTATGGAGGAGGAGGAGGAGGAGGTGGAGATCCCGGATGTTAAGGTAAGGGGTAGGCTATAAGTCGACTCTGAAAAAAATAATCTTTCCCACAAACTTGTACGTTAACTACTTTACACTAAACTTTCAAGGCAATCCACTCCTCTCATTTTTCTTCCCTTCCCACCCACCACCACCCTACCCTCCTCAACATTAAAATTTGCTAGAACCACTCTCACATATCCTCCTTCTTCTCCTCTACCGCCTACTACTACTACTACTATTTACTACTACTACTACTACTACTACTACTACTACTACTACAACCCCTACCACCACTACCACTTAACACCACAAGCATAAACGAAGGTACCAATGTCGCCCACACAACAGCCACCACTACCACCACCACGACTTCCTTCAAATCATCCCTCTCACCTGCCTGACGAGAGAGAGAGAGAGAGAGAGAGAGAGAGAGAGAGAGAGAGAGAGAGAGAGAGAGAGAGAGAGAGAGAGAGAGAGAGAGAGAGAGAGAGAGAGAGAGAGAGAGAGAGAGAGAGAGAGAGAGAGAGAGAGAGAGAGAGAGAGAGAGAGAAAAGAGAGAGAGAGAGTGAGAGAGAGAGAGAGAGAGAGAGAGAGAGAGAGAGAGAGAGAGAGAGAGAGAGATACTAAGATACTTTGATCCTATCTAGACACTTTGCAAGTACCAACTACAAGGTTATTGACTAAACAAAGCGCCACCACGCCAGGACGAACTTGGTGGGCTCGAACCGCTGACCGAATGCGCAGGGACTCTACACACGCTAGTCAGTAACTCTACCAACCGCGCCACCCTGGCGGGTAGAGAGAGAGAGAGAGAGAGAGAGAGAGAGAGAGAGAGAGAGAGAGAGAGAGAGAGAGAGAGAGAGAGAGAGAGAGAGAGAGAGGAAACATATTGAATGAGAGACAGAAGACAAACAGACAGAAATATACCGAGCAGATGACAAAGGCAGAGAGAAATGTAGATAGATAGATAGAGAGAGAGACTTTGACTTTGACTTGATTTTGACTTTTTATTGGCCTTTGTAACATAATATCATAGTTCTTATACAATATTGTATTTGAAGCCCAGGTCTGTTAAGCCGAAGCTCTTATACAGACCTAATCGCTTATAAATTCTAGCAAGAAGACGGGAGCTAAAGGCCACCGACTTTACGACAGAAATATATTCCTACGACAGAAATAAAGTACATATTATGCATACTTAGAGAGAGAGAGAGAGAGAGAGAGAGAGAGTGAGAGAGAGAGAGAGAGAGAGAGAGAGTGAGAGAGAGAGAGAGAGAAATAATCACCAATTGTACCTCATTTTGGCCCAGGGCTCGTGCGGCAAGGTGAGGGAAGGTGAGACGAGAAGGGTGAAGATGCGACGCCCGTCTGGAGTCCTAACAAGCAGCGGGGGGCTCAAGGTCGCCGCCGCCGGGAACACTTTCACTCTCCGTCACCAAGGGCTTCCTGCAGGAGGGAGGATGGGTGGGTAGAGGTAAAATAAACACAGGTAAGGAGGAAAACTAATAAAGGAATACGAAATAAGATAGGTTATGCTTACGAAGAAAGGAAGACAGAGACAGAGGTGGGAAGGGGTAAAAAGAAACATATAAGAAGGAAAACTAATAAAGATATAAGAAAAAAATATATTTGGTTATGTTTACGAACAGAGGATGAAAAAAGAAAGGAGTAAAAATAGCAAAGAAGGAGGAAAATTAATAATATAATAAGAAAAAGATAAATCAGGTTATGTTTCCGAAGAAAGGAAGACATCGGAGGGGTGGGAGGGGGTAAAAAAAATCAGGGAAAGGAGGAAAACTAATAAAGGAATAAGAAAGAAGATAGGTAATGTTTACGAAGAGAGGAAGAAAGAGGAAAGGAGTAAAAAAGCAGGGAATAAAAGAAAACGAATAAAGGAATAAGAAAAAAAAAATCAGGTAATGTTTACAAAGGGAAGAAAGAGGAAAAGGGGTAAAAAAACAGGGAGTAAAGTAAAACGAATAAAAGAATAAGAAAAAAAATAAAGAAGTTACTGTTTAAGAAGAAAGAAATAAAGAGGAAAAGGGGTAAAAGGTTGAAATGGCTGAAAGGGAAATGAAAAGTATGTTGAAGAGTAGAGGAAAGAGATAGAAGAGGAGGAAAAAAATAAAAGTGGAGAGAAAAGAAATGAAAGAAAAGTATTTATGGAAGAAGAAAAATATAGATAGTGGAAAAGATGTCCAAAGTGAAAGGAAAGGGAATGATAAGGAGACTTGGGAAAGAATGAAAGAAAGGGAGAAGGAAAAAATAAAGGATGGAGAGAAGCAAAATATAAAATGTAAATACTGTTAAAAGAATAAAGTGAGGAAAAGTTGGAGAGAGAGAGAGAGAGAGAGAGAGAGAGAGAGAGAGAGAGAGAGAGAGAGAGAGAGAGAGAGAGAGAGGAGAGAGAGAGAGAGAGAGAGAGAGAGAGAGAGAGGAGAGAGAGAGAGAGAGAGAGAGAAAAGGAGAGATGAGAGGAGAGAGAGAGAGAGAGAGAGAGAGAGAGAGAGAGAGAGAGAGAAGAACAAAGAATAAAAACACCCACTAAAACAGACAAAAGGAATGATAAAACAAAACAACAAAGAAAGAAAGACAGAACGTGAGAGAGAAAGGATGAAAGAGAACACATGATAAAGAGAATGGAGGATGAAAAAAAAGGGGGAAAAGGGGAAAAAAAAGGGGGAAAAAGGAAATGAGCAAGAGAGGGTAAAAAAACGAGAGAGAGAGAGAGAGAGAGAGAGAGGAGAGAGAGAGAGAGAGAAAAGAGAGAAGGGAGAGAGGGGAGGGAGGGGACACAAAACACACAACAGAGGTTCAATGCACTCCCTGCCCCCAAAAGGGGTGGGGAAAAAAAAAAAAGGGAAAAGGGGGGAAAAAAAAAAAGGGGGAAAAGAAGAAACAAAAAAGGTACATTATAAAGGGGAAACAAAAGGGGAGTCAAAAATATGAATCCCTGAAGTCGTCTCTCTCTCTCTCTCTCCCTTTCTCTCCCCTCTCTCTCTCTCTCTCTCTCTCCCCTCTCTCTCTCTCTCCTCTCTCTCCTCTCTCTTTTTGTTTTGGGTTGTTATGAATGAATTAATGACCCTCTGGGGAAAAAACCGGTCATGTACTTGTTTGGACTGGTATTTTTTTGTATGATTGATAAAGGAGAGAGAGAGAGAGGAGAGAGAGAGCGAGAAAAAAAGACCCCCAGGAGAGAGGAGAGAGGAGAGCGAGGAAAAAGGGGAGAAGAGAGAGAGAGGGGTTTAAAAGAGAAATAAACTCCCATAGTCACTTTTCTTTGTTTTCACAAACACACAAAACACACACACACACACACACACACACACGCACACAGTCATGCAAAAAAGGAAAAAAGAAAAAAAACATACTGCATCGCCTCTGTTGTTCTTTTTTTCTTTAATAATAATGAGGATGAATGTAGAATGACTGAATATGTGAATGCCTGTAAAAGTGAAAAAAATGGGAAAATCAAAAGAAAGAAAGAGGAGGAGGATCAAGAATAAGAAAAAAGAAGAAGAAGAGGAAAAGTGAAGGAAACAAACCCAAAAATAACCTTACGACAGAAAACAACAAACACAGACGAATTGGAAACAAATCAATACAAATAAAGTAAGCTCAAGAAAAAAATAGGCAGTATCACTACAGACAAAAAAAAAAATAAGACGATTTAAAAACATCAACAAAACAAAGGAAGACAAAAAAATAGGCAAGATAAAAACATATCTACTCAGCACAAAACAAGAAAACACACTCAGACACCCCGACCCTTTCCCTCGTAAACTATGCCATTGAAAGGAAAACTCCCTTGACTTGCCTGACGAAGGAGGAGGAGGAGGAGGAGGAGGAGGAGGAGGAGGAGGAGGAGGAGGAGGAGGAAAAGGAAAAGGAAGAGGAGGAGGAGGGAGGAGGAGGAGGAGGAGGAGGAGGGGGGAGGAGGAGGAGGAGGGGGCAAGTCACGTCGTCGCCCCCCTTTAAAATGTGACTTCCCAAAACCCAAAGGGGGAGAGATGGAGAGAGAGGAGGGGAGAGAGAAAGGAGAGAGGGAGGGGAAGAGAGAAGGGGAAAAGAGAAGAGAGATAGGTTAGAGGGGAAAAGGACGGATTTAGAAAGGGGCATGACAAGGGGAAATAAAAGGATTAACGGGTAAGGGGAAAAAAAAGAAAAAGAAAGGGGAGTGAGGAATAGGGTAGTCCCCCCACCAAAAAAAACCCTATTAACTCTACCGTCAACCCTTAGTAAACCTGACGGAAAGGGTAGAGATAAATGGGGGGATAAAAGGCCGAATGCCCGATAGGCAAAAAGAAGGGGAGGCGAGAGAGGGGAGGGGAGGGGAGAGGGGAGAGAGAGAGAGGGAGTAGACTATAGAACCGGCCTGCCACGCCTATCGTTCAATGTAAATAAAAATTTTTCTAACTCCCACCTGTTTTCCCCGGGGGCCCCTTCCCGCCTCCTTACCCTTCCAAAACCCAAACCGACAAGGAGGGGCGAGGACAAAAGAATAAAAGGGAAGGGAGAGAGAGAGGGGGAGAAGGGGAGGGGAGAGAGAGAAAAGAGAAGGGGAGAGACCGAGAGGGAGGGGAGAGGGGAGAGGGGAGAGGGGAGGAGAGAAAGAGAGAAGAGAGAGAGAGAGTTTTTTGAGAACCTGTATCAACCCCTTTTCCATAAATCAAACCATCCTTTTTCATTTATTTAAAAGGGGGTTGGGAAATTTTTATTAAAACACGTGTTTCATTTCATGCTAAAAACCCTATGGGTACTGTACCCCAAAAGGGAAAAAATAAAATAAAAAATAATAATAATAAAAAAATAAAAAAAAAAAGAAGAAAAAGAAGAAGAGAAAAAGGGGGGAGGAAAAGAAGGAAAAAAAACCCCAAAAAAAACATTTATAAAAAATAAAAAAAAAACCTGGGGCGAATTCAAAACATTTTTACAAAGTAATAAAAAAATCCTCTGTACCCCCCCTCTCTCCCCTATCCCCCCTGAATTAAAACCCGTAGTAAAAAGGGACAATGTCATTGGCGTCACGTTAACACCTTTTTTACACCTGTCTCTACGCATTGGGTGTTGATGTGTATTAATCCTTTCTGAGAAATGAGTAGAGTATAGTAGTCCAGTGGGGTTTTTTTTTTCCTTTTGGGCTCTCTCTGTTGTCTGTTTCCCCCTCTGTTTGGGGCTGGCTGGGCTATCTGTTGGCTGTCTATCTGTCTTATGTCTGTCTATCTGGCGTTATTTGTCTGGGCCCGTCTGGCTTTTCCCCGGGCTGTCTGAGTCTTGTCTTTTATGTTTGTTTATTGTTTTTCTGTCTGTCTTTTCTTACGCTCTGGGCTCTCTATCTGTCTGTCTGTCTGTCTGTTGTCCTCTGTCGTCTGCCTCTCTTCTCCTCTCTCTTCCCCCTCTTCTCTCTCTCTTCTCTTTTCTCTCTCTCTCTCTCTCTCTCTCCCCTCTCTCTCCTTTTTCTTTCTCTCTCTCTTCTCTCCCTCTCTCTCTTTTTTCTTTTCTCTCCCCCCCCCCCCCCCCCCTCTCTCTCCCTCTCTCTCTCTCTCTTCTTTTCTTCTCTCTTCTAAGGGGTGGGGCAAAAACCCTACCCTTTAGGAAAAAAAAAAGGGGGGAGGGAAAAAGGATTCTGAGAAATTTTAAAAGTGATGAATAGAACTATACGATTACTGTTAAATAAAAGTGAGGATATGAGAGGGGTGAGGAGCTACAAAAGTTGGGGAGAAGAGAGAAGTGAAAGAGAGAAGAGACGAGAGGGAAGACTGGGCAGTATGCATATTTCGTATATTTATGAAGGCATTTATGATTCTTAGCCAATGGATTCAGGGACATCAATTTCGTGCAGGATGCCATTAGTGTCAAACGAATCTATTTTCAACTAAGCATTAAAATTTTTTTGGAAGATTACTTACTACCTTGAAAAGTGACGCTGTTGCAAGTATTTATTATTATTACTTTTTTTTATTACTTTTATCGCAGTGTTTCTTGTGATATTTCTCACTTAATATTATCACATATTTAAGCAGGTAAATAAACAAAATCTTAGCCACATTTCATTTCTATTTTTGTTTACCCTCAAATCATCGCATTTTTCTCTCATGCACGGTTACCTCTTCCCAGATTCCTTGATAATACTCCCCCTTCCCCCCTCCCATGGCCTGTCTGGTAGGCTCTCTCTCTCTCTCTCTCTCTCTCTCTCTCTCTCTCTCTCTCTCTCTCTCTCTCTCTCTCTCTCTCTCTCTCTCTCTCCTTCCCTAGCCGTCTCTCCCTTCGTCTCCTCCGCTTCCTTCCTTCGTTCCTCTCTCTTTCCTCTTCCATCCATTTGTTTCCTTTCCACAATATTGCAGACTTGATAATGGATAAAGAGAGAGAGAGAGAGAGAGAGAGAGAGAGGAGAGAGAGAGAGAGAGAGGATAATAAGGATCATCAGCAGGCGAGGAAAGGCACAGGTAATATTGAAGTGAATTAATTTGGTCGTGTTTTGCCTTGACCTACCTGAAGGCGGGTCATGGAGGTCACGGCAGGTGGTTAGGAAACACCTGTGTGCCGAACAGGTGTGTGTGTGTGTGTGTGTGTGTGTGTGTGTGTGTGGTGTGTGTGTGTGTGCTAACAGATACTGCAACCTCAACATCTTTACTACTTCTACTACTACTACTACTACTACTACTTCTACTACTACTACTACTACTACTACTACTACTACTACTACTACTACTACTACTACTACTACTACTATCTAATACTATGATCATGGTGTCGTGGTAGGGGAGGGAGAGGAAGGGGAGAGAAGGGAAGTGGAGGGAGGGGAAGTGTAGAGGCAGGGGTGAGGGAGTTGAAATGGAAGGGGAAAGGATGGAAGGGGAGGTGCCGGTATGACCCTTGACATTTCACGACCTAATCCTTTCTCCTTCCTTTCTTCCTCCCTCCCTCCCTCCCTCCCTCCCTCCCTTCCTTCCTTCCTTCCATCCTTCCTTCATCAATACCTTCCTTTTCCTCGCAGTAAATCTTACAGCTTCTCTCCTAAGTGTTTTGTGTTTTCATATTAAATTTCTTATTATTTTCCGTCTTTTTTTTAAACACTGATTTTCGTCCCTCTCTCCTCCCTGTAAATGGGTCACTCTTCCTTTTTGGGTCATTTTACATTTCTTTTCAAATTATCTTTCATCATAAATTTCCTCACTCCTGTAATAATGATCGGGATTTTCCCTTTTATATTAAGTCTTATTTTTCTTTCTTCCACTCACTTCTACCAACACTTTTAATTTCTCAACATTTATTTTTCTATTTAACCCTTCTGCCTCCCTCTGTGATTTTGAAAGTATGTCCCTAAATCCTCTCTGCCTTTCGCTTTGGGCGTGGGAAGCTCCAGGTATTTAGGACATCATCATGCCTGCGTCGTGCTATCCCTTAAAGGCAGTCGGTGGTTCACTATGCAAAAGTTTGTTTGTGATACTGTGTGAAAGGAAGAAATCTCACTCCTTCTTCTACACTAAGTATATGCGTATATTTGCATCACACACAGTCACACCACAAACAACACTATTGAGTTGCATGGGGATCCTTTCCAATCTACGGACTCTTGTCATCTAAATATTTTTTTGCATAACAAACTATAATAGATTTATTTTCTTTCTGGTGAGAGATTGCATGCATGACATACGGCCTGTCGTGTTCATCCTATTCCCTGCATTCATATTGTTGTATTATTGTATGCGGTTTTTTTCTTTTTCTAATATGATTACACCAATGATACATAAGTTCTTGGTAATTGTCTCTCTCAAAAAAAAAAAAATAACACAATGAACTAAACATACACGTCCGAGTAAAAACTTCAAAACAAAAATGTTTAGAAATAAAACATCTTCAATACACGCAAAAAAAGAAAAATTAAGGAATAAAATGACCTTCGCATTCATACACATTTCAGAACGATCTTCCCAACAATGAACGAAGCAAAACCTGTAGGAGGTGGATAGTGTGTACATTTTGTCACCCCCTGAGCCGCCGCGAGAGACGTCCCTGCGCCCTCAGACCCGCCAAGACCTTCCTTTCCTTCCTTCTTTCCTATCCTTCTATTCCTTCCTTTCCTCCCGACCCTTGCCACTGATGCCCGTATTCGTAGTCACATACCATCATTGTACGTGGTCATTGTTCACTTTTTGTCTTGTCCTAATTAAATCAATATGTCATGCCAGCTCTGTTGTGATTGCAATAGAAGTACTGTATGATTGCTCTAGTACTTTCCGTGGCAGCTACAAGATCAAGTGAATAATTTTGACTGAGTAGAAATGGAACAAAATCATAGCAATTACCAAGAGCAATCATGGTATGTGACTACGAATACGAGCATAGGTTCTGCGTGTACGGGAAGAGACGCAATCCACCCATCTTCCTCCTCTAGATCAATTGACTTTTAATAGATGATAGATGATACTAATAGACTGATAGATACTGACTGATAGATGGTCAGTTAATCTTGCTCCTCCTTCTCTCGTGGCGCAACCTGAGGGAGTAGTGGAGAGGGAGTGGAGTATCTTTCCTTTGGAGTAGCGCAATTGTGGGTACAGAACGAAGGAGTTAGAACAGTTACTATGTACTACCCTGGAAAACATAACTTCTGTGAATCAACCTCCTTGTCTAAAAGTAAAAGATTAGATTGTCGTGTTCTTCTTTCCTCAGTATTCGTTTCCCTTGGAGTCGCGGGATTGTGGGTACTGAACGAAGGAGTTAGAACTATATATCCTGGAAAATATACCTTCTGTAAATCAACCTCCTCGTCTAAAAGTGTCAAAAAAGAACAAAAAAGATTAAATTAGATTGTCGTGCTCTGCGGTTCCTCAGAAGGGAGTCGTGGGTAACAGGGGACGTCGAAGAAGCCCCTCATACCGCCCTCGAGAGTTATCCATGTGACGTCCTCTGATTATAATATTACATATATAATATTATATGGTGTTAATGTAAACTCGACACTTCTTCGAATCCCGTTAGTGTGTTTCTGGTAGACGGACGGAGGGTGTAGAGGATTCTAGAAGCTTGGTTACAGTCAAGGTTGTCACTACTGTACCTGCATTCACTCTCCTTTTATCTCTGGCATTCGCTCCTTCCCTTTCCCCAGTTTCTTTCTTCACCAGGTAGGGCAATCCGTTTTCTCTTCCCAAGCACACATGCTCTCCAGGAAATTATTGGAACGATAATTTAACTGTTCTTCATAAGGGGATTGGATAGTTATACCTGAATAACAAAACTCTGTGGGAGAAATTGCATCGCATTCATGTATATTCAAGATTAGGTACAGTGTAGGCAGGCATTTGGGGTGGAAGGAAAAAGGGAAACATAGAAAATGGGACTCAAGAACATGCAATACAAGGGGTGTCTATCGTAATCTTATTCTTGTCATTTTTTCTAAAGTTTATTTTAATACCATTAAATCATTTATTAACTTGTATATTTTTTCAACTAGTGTATACCCGTAATGAAGAAACAGTAATGCATTTGTTGATAACCGAAGTGTCAAATAACCTCGGATATTCAGTAAACCTTTACCTTGTGTTGAGAAAGTATACGATATAAGAAAAACATAAGAACATAAGAAAATAAGGAAGCTACAAGAGGCCGAATATTCTCTCTTTCGCGGGCTTTTTCTTTGTTCTCCGTCAGGGACATACACGTACGTAGGTAGCCACATACATCATACACACAGGTAAGGTCTAAGCGGATTATTCTCGTCTGCGTAGTCCAGTGTTACGTCATCCTTTTCATGGGATCAGCAAGGAAACAAGTCCCCGATAAAAAGCTGATCATAAATAACGTGGTTGCCCCTTCAAGGATGGACTGACCCTGAGTCGCCGGGTCTGTCAGTGGTCACCGTCCACCTCGCCGCGTCTGCACTGGAGGCAAAGCAGGT
>JACEEZ010026294.1:31030-38530 GCA_016584305.1 Chionoecetes opilio | reverse complement strand
AATAAAAATTAATAAAATCAACCGCAATGGCAGTAACATTAAATATACGACTACCAAAACAATGAAGAATACGAAGAAGAAGAAGAAGGATCAAAAGAAACAATAGAAAATAAAACAGCAGCAACAACAACAACAAAAACTTAAAAAACAAAAGATAAAAATGAAAGAAAATAAAGAAAATAAAGATAGTAAGAAAGGAAGAAAGGACACTTTAAAGCCTACTATCAACTAACGGCCTGATATTATATGCTATTATTATACTATAGCTTATTTTTCTGTCTTCTATATTGGCAAAATGCACTACTATAATACTGTGTGTAGTACATACATGCGAATTATTATGTTCCGATGACTTAATCAGACTCATTTTCGAAGCTTCTACCGATTCATCAAACATATTTGTTAGGCATGAGTTTTTTTTCTTCTTAATCCGTGCTGAGAATATCTGATTAATTGATTTTCTTGCTAATGATTAACCATTTTATCTCTTATTATAATTTGCATCAATTTGCAATATCGGTGGACGTAGGAATTAAAATTGGTTGATATTTGTCTGGTTACAGTCTATTAAATTTATTTATGTTACGTTTGCCTTTGCCAATTCCCATACATTCTTTACAGGCAGTTATAGCTTTGTAAAAAATTCAGGGAGATATGACTTTTTTAATGGCGCGGGCGAGGGCGACGCCTTTCAAGGTTATGCAAATCAGGCATCACAGCGACCCAACATCTCGTTATGTTAAGATCGTATCTCTTTTCTCGCTCAAAATCTGATAACGCCTTCATGTCATATTCATGAGAACTCGCTCTGCCGGACGCCCTCTTATTATATTTGCAATGGCTCTCTCTCTCTCTCTCTCTCTCTCTCTCTCTCTCTCTCTCTCTCTCTCTCTCTCTCTCTCTCTCTCTCTCTCTCTCTCTCTCTCTCTCTCCTTACGTATGTGCGTTTTTCAAGAAAATTTTCTTATAAATAATAAAACGCTAGAGTAAAAATACTGATATGACTTAATCATCACATTAAATCAAGTTTCCTTCAATAAAAATTAGCAAACGTAAATTTGTTTTTATATTCAAGACAGCCTCCTTTTGTTAGGCATGATTATATTGGTCAGTAACATCATCGGTTTACTCCTCCTCCTCTTCTTCTTCTTCTTCTTCTTCTTCTTCTTCTTCTTCTTCTTCTTCTTCTTCTTCTTCTTCTTCTTCTTCTTCTTCTTCTTCTTCTTCTTCTTCCTCATCATCGTCTTTTTTTTTTCTTCTTCTTCTTCTTCTTCTTCTTTTCTTTTTCTTCTTCTTCTTCTTCTTCTTCTTCTTCGTCCTCCTCTTCCTCATCCGCATCACCATCACTGTTACCAATATCAAGAAACCCTGGATACCACATAATATCTATACCACCACCCCCTAAAAAAAAAAAATGAAATCTGAGTGCCAACAAGCCTTCCTCCAACCCAGCCAAACTAAGGGCTGCGACGTAACACAATTACCCCAGTGACGGGGAAACACCACCTGGACCGCCACCTGGATGACACAGGAATCAGTCAGTCTTGTCGATCGCCAACAAAATATAAATACAATATAACAAAGAGGGAAAATTGATTCAGCTGTTTCAGGTAAAAGTATAATCAATCAGATGTAAGAGAGAAGCCTATATTGCTCGGTCAGAGAGAGAGAGAGAGAGAGGAGAGAGAGAGAAGAGAGGAGAGAGAAGAGAGAGGAGAGAGAGAGACGAGAGAGAGAGAGGAGGAGAGGAGAGAGTGAGTTGGATGGGAGAGGGACGAGAGAGAGAGCAGAGAGAGACTGGAGAGAGGAAGAGAAATAAAAAATCGAAAAGCAGAGACGGACGGACAGCTGATGACAATGGCCGCGACTAGAATACTATATGAAAGGAAGACAATGACTGATAAGGCATACATGGATGTAATCCCTAGAACATACCTCACCCACCGTCATGACGCACTTCCTGTTAAGAGTACACACACACACACACAAAACACACACACACACACACACACACACACACAACACACACACACAACACACACACACACACACCACACACACACACACACACGAGAAAAAAACCACAAAGTTAAGTGGCAACTAAAAATGAAAAAAAAATTGTTTCCTTTTGTAAAAAGGTCGATAAAGGTTATTTGGGACATGCCAACACGAGGCCAGGTTAAAGGTCAGGCCCTTGGAGATCCTGGTCGTGTGTGTGTGTGTGTGTGTGTGTGTGTGTGTGTGTGTGTGTGTTGTGTGGTGGGTGGGGTGTTGTGTGTGTGTGGTGTGTTGTGTGGTGTGGTGTGTGTTTGTTTGTGTGGGTGTGTGTGTGGTGTGTGTGTGTGTTGTGTGTGTGTGTGTGTGGTGTGTGGTGTGGTGTGTGTGTGTGTGTGTGACCACCCTAAAATTCCCTAATCTCTTACCGGATGCGGCGCCATGTTATAACCTCGCAGTTGTGGCAAAATGTCTTATAATCATAAACCAAATAATGTTACTGCGATCTTACTGCGATCTTATTGCGATCTTACTGCGATAAGGAAAGACGAGTGAAGGGAGAGGAAGGATCAAAGATGATATAAAAGTGGTGTTACTATTACTGTGTCCTGATGATTTGATTGGTGCTATTCTCTCTCTCTCTCTCTCTCTCTCTCTCTCTCTCTCTCTCTCTCTCTCTCTCTCTCTCTCTCTCTCTCTCTCTTTCTAGTATGGTAACAAGGTCGAGAGGAACGTCACCACCCTCACCACCACCACCACCACCACCACCACCACATAATAACACTCACCTTCCTTGGGACAGATAACACGTCAGCTCCTCACCACGCAACATCACCTGCACCGAAAAAGATAAAAGAAAAAGAGAAAAATTACTTAACATAACAACAACAGGGTAAAAAAATATGAAAAAAGGTCTAGAAAGTGTATAAATAAAACCAATAATCTTCTAAACTCTATGAATATCCGTTCTTGTATCCCTGTTGAATTAATTACAAATTTTATTATCAAATTAGTGATGAATTCCCGTTTTACATTTCTTACCAAAGATGAGGTGATACCTATGCTAAACGCTCCTTGAATTATAATGCCACGAGTCTTGTCGATCTCTAACAAAATTTAAATAAAAATGCAATATAAAAAAACGGAGATAAATTTGCATATAGCTGTCTGTCTGAGGTGAAGGTATAATCATATGTAAGAGAGAAGCCTATATTGTCCCGTCAGAAAGAGAGAAGCCTATATTGTCCCGTCAGAAAGAGAGAGAGAGAGAGAGAAGAAAAAAATTACTGATTGAGATATATAGCCATGAACCGTAAAAGAGAGAGAGAGAGAGAGAGAGAGAGAGAGAGAGAGAGAGAGAGAGAGAGAGAGAGAGAGAGAGAGAGAGAGAGAGAGAGAGAGAGAGAGAGAGAGAGAGAGAGAGAGAGAGAGAGCGACTAACATATACTTACACATAGTTAGTTAGTTAGTTGGTTTATTGACAAAAATATAAATTACAGTAATATTAAGATAAACATAGGTAAACATAGATAACATAAGTAGCATAGGTAACATAGGTAAACATAGACACACGCACACACACAAGAGCGGCGTCTCACTGTGTTCTCTCTTGCAGTCAAACAAAGGACATCACAACACGGTAAGGTGAGGCAACAACTGCGTCAGCCCAGCAGGTTCCCGGGCGCTCCTCACAGCTGCCCTCATGAGCCCCTCAAGGTCACGCCGCTCACGAAGGGCCTCCTCCCCCTCCACTCATGTAATACACACACGCGAGTTTGTGTGTGTATCGTTAAGTTGTTATGAAAGAAAGTTTGTATGTTTGTTGATAACATGAAAACGCGAGTGTCTTAAGGAAAGTAAGAAAGATATAATAGATAGGGAAAGAGAAAAGGGTAATCTATACTAACACACTATGATTAGGGAGATGAATGTAAGAAATGTGTTTCGTTAAGTCGCTTTGAGAGAAAGTTTGAAAGTTTGTTGATAAAATGAAAATGCGAGTGCTTTTAGGAACATATTTATAAAGGGATAATCTAAATAACACGATGATTGGAAAGATTAAAAAAAAAATATATGGGGGAAAGAATAATGAGAAAGTGGCAATTCGAAAAAGGATGATTTTGATAACATACCGATTTTTTTTTGACGAAATAATGAATGCTGGGGGAAAAAAAATAGTAAAGGTATGTAATGCAACAAGATGAAAAATTAGTGTCATTTAAGTAACATAGGAAACGCAAGCTCAGTAATATAATAAAATTGACAACCATTACTTGACAGAATAAAATTGAATAAGAAAAAGACAATAGAGCAATATTATACACGAACAGTAGGAATAGGAGGAAAGATTAATGTCATATCAGTAACATATGAAAAGAAAGCTCAGTAATATAATAAAAATGTGCAATACTCATAATACAAGACCACCAAAATGTACACGAACATACAGTATGAAACACGCACAACTATACACAACAGGAAGCCTTTGGAATGTTAAGGAAACGGATGTAACTTTTAGAGACGAGCTGAGAAAACTTGGCACAGAAGGGATTGTATACAGGTGTGAACATTATCAAACGCTTGGGAAAAATAAAATGAAACGACGCAGTTAAGTGAGAAATGCTTGATCCAAACGACTTGAAGAAAACTTAGTATGTGTGATAAATGAAGTAAAATATATCTTTGAATCATGTCAAGAAGAGAGATTGAATTCAATGGAGCTTTACACAGAAAAAAGAAAAAAAGAAAAGCGTACAGCTAAAAATCAGAAGAAAAAAAACAACCCCCCGTACCAAAAAAATAAAAAAATAAAAAATAAATAAATGAAATGCAAAAGGGCTCAAATTGTACGCATAAACTTTTCTTTGAACTAAAATAAAAAAATAAAAATCTGAAAAAATACAATTAAGGTGGAGTAAGTGATTAAGACATTATCATAGTTAACCCCACTTGTCCAAGGTTGATAGATAGATAGATAGATAGATAGATAGATAGATAGATAGATAGATAGATAGATAGATAGATAGATAGATAGATAGATAGATAGATAGATAGATGAATGCATGAATGAATGAATGAATGAATGAAACTTAGGAAATATGCGAAAAAAATAGCTATTCCACACAAGGAATAAAAAAGTATATCAGAAGATCCCCTGAACACTAATAAAATAATCAATAAAAATACCAATAAAAAATAAACAGACAGACTACACACGTATCTTCTACCATTCCTATATCATCATAAAACATTGGATTGCATGGATAGATATCGCAGCTAACTCAGGTAACATGGACTGGAAATGCATCTAACATAAATAAGAGAAATAACGAAAAGAAAAGCAATCCTTAGTACTAATTATAATGCAGATAAGTCCGTGAGGTAAAGTAAAGTAAAGTCGAACTCGCGCCATCTTTGATTATTTCTACGGCATAAACACACACGTTTTAAAGTTTTGTGTGTCGTTTCTGGTGACTTTCCGGCTTTATTACTTAACAAAGGGATCAAAAATTATGGCGGAGAGTTAGCCAAACCGCCTCTCAGTTACTTAGACAGAACTTAGAAAAAACAAGACTGAGAGAGAGGAATATGTAGGACAGAGGCAAAGTGTGATCGAAAATGATAATGATGATGGTGATGATGACAGCAATACCATCATCTAGATTCTAGTACAATAATATAACAACACTAATAATGATGATAATTATGTTGAAAATAATGATAATAACAATAATAGTGATGAGAACAATAGTAATGAATTTTTTTTATTATAATGATGATAGCAATAATAATATTGATGATAATAATATTGCAAATGTAAATAGTATCAAAATGAATTTGTAGATAGATAACATATTTTCTCTTTTCTTTCATCTTATATCCCCCATCTCTCTCTCTATATATATATCCGTTAAACACATGCAACGTGTGTGTGTGTGGTGTGTGTGTGTGTGACTGTGTGTGTGTGTGTGTGTGTGTGTGTGTGTGATGTGTGTGTGTGTGGTGTGGTGTGTGTGTGTGTGTGTGTGTGTGTGTGTGTGTGTGTTCTGTGTGGGGTGTGTGTGTGTGTTGTGTGTGTGTGGTGTGTGGTGTTGGGGTGTGTGGGTGTGTGTGTTGGTGTGTGTGTGTGTGTTGGTGTGTGTGTGTGGTGTGTGCGTGTGTGTGTGTGTGTGTGTGTGTGTTGTGTGTGTGTGTGTGGGTGTGTGTGTGTGTGTGACAAGTAAGGGTCTAGGCAGCAGCAGCAGTGAAAGTGAGGCCCCGCAGCAGCACACTCGCAGGGCCGCCAGCATCGTGATCCGGGGGCACACGGGTCCTCCTCTCCCAGACTCACTCTACCCCTCACACAAACACTAAACTCTCCTCATATACCTCTTTTTTCGTACCTTTTTACCTCTTACTCCTCTTCCTTTCCTTGTTTGCCTACCTCTTTACAGTACCGCTTTACTACTTACTTATATTCCTCTTCATTTCCTCTCCTTTGAATTCTCCCTCTCCTCCTTCCCCTCACTAAAACACAAACTTTCCTACTCCTCTTTTTCCTCCTAGTTTGCCTACCTATTTAGCTCTTTACTCTTCTCCTCTCACTCTTTCTTATCCATATCCTTTCCCTTTCCCTTCTGTTCCTCTCTTTTAAATTATTATCTCTCCCCTCCTTCTCCCCCTCATAAAAACATAAACTCTCCTCTTATTCCTCCTTGTTTGCTTACCTATTTACCTCTTTACTCCTCTTACTCCTTCTTTTCCTTTTCGAATTCTCCCTCCCTCCTCCTTTTCCTCATCATATAAACACAAAATCTCCTCCTATATACTCCTCCTTTTCATCCTTGTTTGCCTACCTATTTAGCTCTTTATTCCTTTCCTCTGACTTCTTCTTTTCCCTTCATTCTTTTCTTTCTTTTCCGTTTCGAATTCTCCCTCCCCTCCTCCATCTCACCCCGGAACGTGTAGGATATGAATCAGAATCAATTACTTCGCCAGGAGAAATGCCAGGTAGTGGACGAAGGCTTGTGGGTCTCGGGAGGGGCGAGGGAACCACCTTCACCTCCTCCCGTAGAGTTAAAGTGCTAGGCTGTTCTTCCTTATACCTTAATTCCTCTATACTTTTTGTTCAAACTTGTACCGCCTTGAGCCTTATCCCCCATCCCTTCCCTCCCTTTCTATGTATCAGCCTCCCTACCTATCTATTTGTCCCTCTCCCTCCCCTCCCTTTCTATGTATTCGTCTCTCTCCCTCCCTACCTACCTCTCTGTTTGTCCCCTTTCCTACCTCCCTTTCTATGTATTAGTCTCCCTGTCTCTCTACCTCTCTATTTGTCCCCCTCCCCCTCTTCTCCCCCTCCCTCCATCCCTACCTCTCTCCCTCTAACCGTTCATTGCTACATGTACCCCTACCAGCCAGCCCTTCGTCGTGAAAAATGACCAGAGACACGCAAGGCCACGAAGCCAAGACTGCGAACTATCCACTCTGATGATTAATATCCAACCTTGACACGTGAAGTCTCTCTGA
>JACEEZ010026294.1:23530-26030 GCA_016584305.1 Chionoecetes opilio | reverse complement strand
ACACATAATGTAAACACAAGGACATCAGCACAGCTGTACGTTCCCAAAACAAACACCTACACAGGAGACAGGTCAGTGCTGGTGTCTGCCACCTCAACTCTGGAACAGTCTTCCCTACTCTATTAAGAAAACACCAAATGTATGTTACTTTTAAAAAGAGCTTAAAAGCTATCCTTTTAAGCTGACCATTAACTTTACTTGATTTTTATGACATTTATATGATTACACACCTTTGTATAACTATTTTAATCATTATACCTTTTTCTACTTTTAAATGAACCCCAAAAAAAAACAAAAAACATAAAAAAAAAACATACTTGTGTATGTTTTTTTTACCTATTTATTATTTTATTTTATTTTATTTCTTATTTTATTTTATTTTATTTTATTTATTATTTACTATTTCTATGATTTTACTATATATATTTTAATGTGTGTACACACTTGTGTGTTTATTGTATGTTTAAGATTTTATGTGTATGTGATATTCGCATTATTGTATTATACTGGTATAAGATGAACAAGATAACCTTGTAAAATGGAAATAACAATTTATGATTATATTCTGATTCTGGGTTGAGTGGCGAAGAGGGCCGAAGGCCCACCAATTAGCCCTCCGCAGGAAGCTAGCCAAAAAGTCGCCCGGGAAGGGGCGGCTTTGCGCGCTAGTTCACAATAAAAACGTTTTGATCTGATCTGATCCTCTTCCTATCTCTTTCTCTCTCTCTCTCTCTCTCTCTCTCTCTCTCTCTCTCTGACCGTCAGGGTGGCTCGATTGGTGAGCGTTGTCTTGAGTGTGTAGCGTCCCTGCGCATCCGAGTTCGGTAGCGATCAAGTCGGTTGAGTCCACAAGTTGTCCTGGTGGTGGCGCTTTGGTATAGTCAATAACTTGTAGTTGGTACTTGCAAGTGTCTAGGATAGGATCAAAGTATCTTATCTTATTCTCTCTCTATCTCTGTTTCTACTTGCTCACAGTTAAAGGGAAACCTGCAGAAAGTGACTGTGAAGGGCAAAACACCTGTTACACAGAGAGAGACGAGAGAGAGAGAGAGAGGAGAGAGAGAGAGAGAGAGACCGAGAGAAGAGAGAGAGAGAGAGAGAGAGCGAGAGAGAGAGAAGAGAGAGAGAGAGAGAGAGAGAGAGAGAGAGAGAGAGAGAGGAGAGAGGAGAGAGAGAGAGAGGGAGAGAGATGAGAGGGAGAGAGTGAGAGAGAGAGTGAGAGAGAGAGAGATGAGACGAGAGAGAGAGAAAGAGAGAGAGAGATGAGAGACGAGGAGAGAGGGATGAGAGAGAGAGAGAGGAGAGAGAATGAGAGAGAGCAGACCGAGAGGAGAGAGAAGAGAGAGAGACGAGAGAGAGAGAGAGAGAGAGACGAGAGAGGAGAGAGAGATGAGGAGAGGAGAGAGAGAGAGAGAAAGCAATAAGGTCGTCTGAGAACAGGGAGGTTGAGACAGAGAGAGAGTGAGTGATAGTAAGAGTGAAACAGGTGGTGATTGCCCTTGACCCACCTGCCTCATGTGTGTGGCTTTAAAAAAAAAAAAAAGACGAGAGAGAGAGAGAGACGGAGAGAGAGAGAGAGAGGACAGACGAGAGAGAGAGACAGAGCAGAGAGAGAAGAGAGAGATGAGAGAGAGAGAGAGAGGAGAGAGAAGAGGATGAGAGAGGAGAGAGGAGGACTGAGCAGAGAGAGAGAGGTAGAGAGAGAGAGGAGTAGATGAGAAGAGAGAGAGAGAGAGGAGAGACGAGAGACGAGAGATAGAAGAGATCGGAGAGCGAAGAGAGAGTGAGAACGCAGAGAGAGAGAGAGAGAGAGAAGAGAGAGAGAGAGAGAGAGAGAGAGAGAGTAATAGCTAACGTTTTTCTCTAATTTTTTTTCTATAAATCTAGTGAGAGATAACGATGTCCGTGTGGGAGGTAGGGGGGCTTAAAGGGAAGAGATAAAAAGGAAAACTGGAAAAACAAGAACATAAAACAAATATTATGAAAGGGTAAATTAATTAACTAGAAGGATGATGCGAAGAAAATACAAAAAAGAAAAACGATATGCAAACATCATATAGATATTTTTTTAGGAACCCCAACAAATACAATATCTCGTCTACAATTAATAGGAATAGACCTAAAAAACAAATATTCAATTATAAAAAGTCGTGAAGAAAAAAAAAATCGAAGAGAAAAATGACTAACGTCTTCCACACACACAAAACAATTTATGATGATGATGAATGACGATGAAAGGCAAAAATGATAATAAGAAAAACAGTATAAACGAGGACGACAAAGAGGATGACGAGGACGAAAATATAAGAAGAGGTCAAGAGTATGAGTGAGAGGTCAGAGTGAGTAAGAGTGAGTGAAAGGCGCTTAACCAGAAGACAGGATTCCACTCCACCACTACCTCTCTCTCTCTTTCTCTCTCTCTCTCTCTCTCTCTCTCTATACTATCTCTCTCTCTCTCTCTCTCCTCTCTCTCTCTCTCTAATCCACCAATACCTGCTCT
>JACEEZ010026294.1:16030-18530 GCA_016584305.1 Chionoecetes opilio | reverse complement strand
ACAACAACAACAACAACAACTACTACTACTTCTACCTACTACTACTACTACTACTACTACTACTACTACTACTACTACTACTACTACTACTACTACTACTCCAACTACCACTACAACACCTACTACTACTACTACTACTAGAAATACCTAAAAACCAACACCCAACACAATCCAATCGGCTTTACTCTCTCTCTCATTATCAACCATGACAACTGTAATGACCTCTTTTTTTTCCCTTTTTTTCTTTTATACTCCAGAGGAACCCTTTTAGTGGTCCTGGCGCCCTACACACACACACACACACGGAGGTACAAAGGGCATGGAGATGAGCTAGGGGCGTAATGGAGGGGAAGGAGGTGTTATTAGGGGCCTGGGAGAGAATAAAAGACGAGGAGGAGGAGGAGGAGGAGGAGGAGGAGAAGGAGGTTGGAAGGGAGGGTGAGGTGGTACTACATTCACTCTTGTCCTTGGCCATTGCAATTATTATGACTTTTATGAAAAATTAAGACAGGTTCTGGTTTGTGGGTAGAAACATGGTCTGAGGGGGAGGAGGGAGGGGGTTGTGGTGGCGTGTGGTGGCGTGTGGTGGCGTGTGTGGTGGAGTGTGGTGGCGTGTGGTGGCGTGTGGTGGTATGTGGTAGAGTGTGGTGGCGTGTGGTGGAGTGTGGTGGAGTGTGGTGGGCTGTGGTGGTGTGTGATGGCGTGTGGTGGCGTGTGGTGGCGTGTGGTGGAGTGTGGTGGGCTGTGGTGGTGTGTGATGGCGTGTGGTGGCGTGTGTGGTGGCGTGTGATGGCGTGTGGTGGTATGTGGTAGAGTGTGGTGGCATGTGGTGGCGTGTGGTGGAGTGTGGTGGAGTGTGGTGGAGTGTGGTGGAGTGTGGTGGCGTGTAGTAGCGTGTGGTGGAGTGTGGTGGAGTGGGTGGAGCTTGGTGGCGTGTGTGGTGGCGTGTGTGGTGGGGTGTGGTGGAGTTTGGTGGCGTATGGTGGCGTGTGGTGGAGTGTGGTTGGAGTGTGGTGGGATTGTAGGATGCCTGCCTTTTGGGACTCCGTGAGGTGAATTCTTCTTCTTTTTAATCCATACCCTTCCCGAAGAGCCCGAGGCATTCACTGGTGTCACATGTTTACTGCTACACGTGATCGCTTACGTGTGTTGGAGTGGTGGGTGGAATGCAAGGAAAGGAAGGAGCAAAGGATGGGTGGAGATGCAAGGATGGTATGTGTGTGGGCGAGTGTGTGTGGAGGTGTGTGTGGAGGTGTGTGTGGAGGTGGACTGGTGGTGGGTGGTTGATTAAGGAATAGGTGATAGAGGTATAAAGTAAGTTGAAAAAATGTTAAAGAAAGTTAGAGAGGGTTAAATTAAGTTAAGAAATCCAGAAATTCCAATCTCTTATTCTATTTCCCTTACGTGTTGAGGTTTCCAGTTTATTCGGGAAGTTGTTAAAATTTTTCCGATGATTTTTTCAGTTTTATTCTTATTATCTAAACTAAATAATTATTCTTTTTTTAGGGCAAATAATAACCTTTGAAATGAGATAATACGGAAAAATGTATATTATAGTCTAAGAATTATATATAAAAAAAACAATGATTTCTGAAATATTTGCAGGAAGTTGTTGAAATTCCTCAGATGATTTTCGTTTCCTATCATCACCAACACTAACATGTGATTTGTGGTTTTCCAGGACGCGTTAGGATCACCACCACCATCACCACCACCATGATCACCACCATCACCAGCACCTTCACCACCACCACTCTATACCATCCTCACCACCACCATCATCATCATCATTACCACCAACC
Organism: Chionoecetes opilio; assembly: GCA_016584305.1. NCBI lineage: Eukaryota > Metazoa > Arthropoda > Malacostraca > Decapoda > Majidae > Chionoecetes > Chionoecetes opilio. Next base: position 16,728 of record JACEEZ010026294.1, on the reverse strand, counting down.
ACCACCACCACCACAACCATCAACACATCCACCATCACAGCTCCACCCTAGCTAGAACCACTTACCAATCCTAAAACACACACACACACAAAAAAAAAAAAACCTCAATGACATTTTTTCCCTCATTTAAAGTATTTACCAGACCGTGACCTATAACCTCACACAGTCTTCCTCAGCCTTACTCACGCGACGCCCATCATATCATCTTCCCCATCGCTCCCTCCAAGAGTCGACGATCACCGTAAGCCCAACCATTGAACCAAGCCCTTCCATTAGGAGCTTCTTCGTTACCTACAGCACGCACGAGACCCAACCCGACCCAGCCCGACCCATTAAAACAGCTCCTTCAGGCGACAGGACGTGGTGTGAAGAGTTATGGAGTGTGGAAGATACGTCACGAAGGCACAGGAAAGAGAAAGGAGAGATCTGGCGGGATAGAGGCAGAAGGAGAGGCTGAAAGTGAAGGGAAGGAGAGTTGAGAGGTGAAGGGGATATGAAGGAAAGGGAGAGGAAGAGCATGATGTTAAAGAAATAAGCGAGTGAAAGGTGATTGTAAACTGTGTATAGGAGAAAGGAAGGAAGGAGGGGGGGGAGAAGGGAAGAACACGATGCCAAAGGAGTCACGAGGTGAAAGGAAGATGGAAGAGGAGAGAAGGGAACAGAAGGAGAGTCGACGTGACAAGAAAAAAAAAAATAAA
>JACEEZ010026294.1:5000-11616 GCA_016584305.1 Chionoecetes opilio | reverse complement strand
ATTGTGTGTGTGTGTGTGTGTTGTTGTGTGTGTGGGTGTGTGTTGTGTGTGTGTGTGTGTGTGTGTGTGTGTTGGGTGTGGTGTCGTGTGGTGTGTGTGTGTGTTTTGTGTGTTATTTTCCCCAATATACAAATGCAAGGTAATTAGGATCGGATACTGGCACGAGTCACATCATACCAGCCGTGAATTCCGACACAGCATTATTGATATTACTGCCATTAGGGCGAGCGTGTGGCGGTGGGCGTTACGGGTGGGCGGTATTGGGGCTTCGAGGCGGCGATCAACCCGACCACCAAACCTGACGTGCCCTAAATAAAGTTGAGATCGGGGGTCGTGCTGAATATTTAGCTGCGTGATAGAACAGGCGGTGTGAGTAATGCCTGGCAAAAAAGTTCTCCTAGATATTGGACGAGACGCGACTAGTGGGAGGCCTGGTGTAGCTTTATTTTTTTTTAAAGCTTTATTTACATCTATTACATTTTAACATAGAAGCCAAACAAAAAAAGGAAGTGAAAAATAAATAGCAGGTGCTTATTATGGGGATTTTTTTTTTTTTTTTTTACAACACCAAGGACTGACCAAAGGCATGACAAATAAAGCAACAGAAAATCCGCAAAAAGGAGATGTTATATCGTTCTATGCTTATTTATCATCCTTATTACTCTTATTATTATTATTACCCTTTCGTTGTTATCAATGTAACTGAACACGACCATGAGGGAGGAAGAGGAAGAAGGGAAGGAGCCTGTGTAGTTTGGGCAACGAGAGGGTAACGGAGCATCAGGCACACACAAGTCCTTCCTTCCCACCTACACTAACATGGTAATAACACGAACAACAAGAATAAGAACAACAGATGCAACAAATTCAACAACAAAAATAAACAACAACCCTTGAGAAAAAAAAAAAAAAAAAAAAAAAAAAAAAAAAAAAAACTTTGAGAAAAATCAATCCAAAAATCCAGATCCAAAATGAGATGAACAAGAAAACAAATACCAACAGAAACAACAACTGGTAACAACAACAGTGGGCGCCGCCGAAGTCTAGGCCTATCCCACGCCTACTTCTGGACTGCAAGAACTACCACCAAGAGAAGACCCAGATGGTAGAAGACCTAGTAGGGGAGAGCGGGGCAGGTTGCATCGGAGGGTAGGTTGCATCAGTGCCTCTTAACTCGCATTAACTTTTTTTATTATTATTATTGTTGTAGTTGTGTAGTAGTAGTAGTAAGTTTATAGTAGTAGTAGTAGTAGTAGTTAGTAGTAGTAGTATTAAGACGATGTACTTACGTGTGATAACATGCGAGTTAGAGGCAATGATGCAACCTACCCTCGATGCAACCTGCCCCGCTCTTCCCTAAACCTTTCCATTGTACAGAAACAGATTAGAAGACCCAGAATGTAGAAGACACATTAAACCTTTCCATCTATCTACACTGCCTACAGAAACAGAGCCGTCAGGACAAAGTTTAACCCCTTCACGCCCAGAGCTTTCCTTTGCTATAAAAAAAATGTTTGTCGAGCCATAAAATTACGAAAAGTAACTAAATATACCAAATTAGCTAGTGGACAAGGGTACTAAACTGGTCAATCTACAAAAAAAACATTGGTTATATTCATTAAACATTTTCTTATGATGGTCAAATTACAATGGAAATTACGTTCTGGTCCTTAAGGGGTTAAGGACCAGAACGTAATTTCCATTTTGGGGAAATGAAGCAAGACCCAGGTGCTAGAAGACCCAGTAAATCTATATATCTACAGAAACAGAGCCGTCAGGAGAAAGCTTAAGGCCATGGTGGTGTAAGTGACGGCAGTGAAGAAGACCCAGGTGCTAGAAGACCCAGTAAACCTATATATCTACAGAAACAGAGCCGTCAGGAGAAAGCTTAAGGCCATGGTGGTGTAAGTGACGGCAGTGAAGAAGACCCAGGTGCTAGAAGACCCAGTAAACCTATATATCTACAGAAACAGAGCGGTCAGGAGAAAGCTTAAGGCCATGGTGGTGTAAGTGACGGCAGTGAAGAAGACCCAGGTGCTAGAAGACCCAGTAAATCTATATATCTACAGAAACAGAGCGGTCACGAGAAAGCTTAAGGCCATGGTGGTGTAAGTGACGGCAGTGAAGAAGACCCAGGTGCTAGAAGACCCAGTAAACCTATATATCTACAGAAACAGTAGCGGTCAGAGAAAGCTTAAAGGGCCCTTGGTGGTGTAAGTGACGGCAGTGAAGAAGACCAGGTGCTAGAAGACCCAGTAAATCTATATATCTACAGAAACAGAGCGGTCACGAGAAAGCTTAAAGGGCCATGGTGGTGTAAGTGACGGCAGGAAGAAGACCCCGGTCTAGAAGACCCAGAAACCATATAATACAGAAACAGAGCCGTAAGGAGGAAAGCTAGGCAGGTAGTGTAAGTGACGGGGTGAAAGAAGATCCAGGTGCTAGAAGACCCAGAAAACCTATAATCTACAGAAACAGAGCGGTCAGGAAAAGCTTAAGGCCATGGTGGTGTAAGTGACGGCAGGGGAAGAAGCCAGGTGCTAAAGACCCCGTAAACCTATATATCTACAGAAACAGCGGTCGGGGACGAGAAAGCTTAAGGCCATGGGGTGTAATGACGGAGTGAAGAAGACCAGGGTTTCTAGAAGGACCCAGTAAACTATATCTACAGAACAGAGCGGTCAGGGAAGTAAGGGCCCTGGTGTGTAAATGACGGCAGTGAAGAGACCCAGGTGCTAGAGACCCAGTAAACTATATATTACAGAACGAGCGGCAGGAGAAGCTTAAGGCCATGGTGGTGTAAGTGACAGCAGTGACCATGAGGGACCTTTGAGCGGGGGTGGCAAGACCCCAGGTTAAGACACAGGCCGCTAGTATAGCCAGAGAGGCGGCGGAGATCAGCAGGCTCCAGTCCAAGGGTGTGGTTTAACTTACTCACCTCAGAGAAGCGGAACATGACCCAAAGGGGCTGGTTAGGCGGAAGGGAACGGGAAGGTCGGAGTCGGAATATTGGTTGAACTTGGTAAGGGGTTCAGGAGAGGTGGGTGACGCCTTGTGCTTAGGTTTTGGGTTGAGGTGGACAGTAGGAGGGATTGGCTTTGATGCGGGAGGAGAGGTAGGCTTGTCATGGGGTTGGGTTTTCGTAGGGTTGTGATGATGGGTAGTGTCCTTGGGTGGTGGGTTGGCAACAATAGGAGTGGAGGCAACAATAGGAGGAGGAATGGCTTCAGGAGTGATGGAGGTCGAGGAGATGATTTGGAAGGTAGGGGAAGTGGCGGTGGTGGAGTCAATGTTTCCCAAGGTTGATCGGTTCTTCCAGGTAAATTTCATGGGTTTGATGGAGGTGTTAATATTAGGTTTGCAAGGGATAGAGGAGGACTTAGTGACGTCAGGGGTGGCAGACGGGGGTTTGGAGGGGTGGTGATAGCGGAGACCCTCGAGGGAGAGAGACGGGGGAGAACCAGAGCGCACCACAGGGACGGAGGACTCGGAGGACGAAGAAGGGGAGGACTCGGGTGTAGTGTTTCGCAAGGGCTTCGACATAACTGATCCGTCGTGCTGCGTGAAAATATTATTAGATGACGAATGAAATAGGGTGTTATGGTGTTCAATAGAGAGGGGAAGAGAGGGGAAGAGAGGGAAAGATGAGAAGGAAAGGGATATTGAGAAACTAAGACGATTAACTCACTCTCTCTCTCTCTCTCTACACACACACACACAGACACACACATTTTATGATCTATTATTTTAAGCTTTCTTTTGTGGTTTTACTGTTCCTGTTACATACACGGCGAGAATAGGCCAAAACAGAACCAAAAGTGAGAAGTGAAAAGAAAAGAAAATGGAGAAGGAAAAGAAAGAAAGAAGGAAAGAAGATACAAATGAGGAGTAGACGAGAGAATACAGAAGTGAGAAGGAATGAAATGGAGAGTAAAAGAAGAAAATAGGGCGAAGCAAGGAAGGAGAGAAAGAAGGTGATGAATGAAAATGAGAAAGGGAAAGTGAAGAAAGGAGCGAAAATGAGACGGAAACAGAAAATAGAGGCGAAGATACAAATATGCAAAGCGATGAGGAGGATATGGATAGGAGAAGGAAGAGGAGAAAGTGAGAGAGGAGAGGAAGGATAGGGAGGGAAGGAGGGAGGGAAGGAGAGAGGAAGGAAAGGAGGGAAAGGAGGGAGGGAAGGAGAGAGGGAAGGAGAGCGAAGGAGGAGGAAAGGAAAAGGAGGAAGGGGGAAAGAGGAGGAGGAGAAAAGGAAAAGGGAGGAGGGGAGGAAAGGGAAAGGGAAAGAAAGGGAAGGAGAGGATGGGAAAGAGTAAGGAAGGAGGAGAATGAAGGCAAACGGAGGAATGAGGGGGACGAAAAAACTAAAGGAAGATAGGGAAGGGAAGGGTGAAGAATGAAAGGGGAAGGAAGGGAAGAAAAGGGGCGAAAATAGGAGGACGGGGAAGATACAAATATAAAAAAGGCAGAAATTGAGGAGGCATATGGATGGAGAAGGGAGGAAAGGAAAAGGAGGGAAGGGAGATAGGGGAGAAGGAGGGAAGGGGAATGGAGGAGAGGAAAGGAAGGGTTGGGGGAAAAAAGGGAGGAAGCCGGATGGAGGAAGGGGAAGGAAGGAGGAAGGAGGGAGGAGGGGAAGGAAAGGGAAAAGGGAGGGGGAAGAGGAGGAGGAATAGGAGGGAAGGAAGGCGAGGGAAGAGGAGGAGGAGGAAAGGGCCGGATTTTGGGAGGGAGGGAGGACGAGGGAAGGAAATGGAGGGAAGGAGGGAGGGAAGGAGAGGAAGGAAAGGGAGGGAAGGAGGGAAGGAAGGAGAGAACACAGGACACTAAGAGACTTTCGATCTTCAATACAGACACAGAGTTTCAGGGTGACACTTGCTGCCTCCTCCTCCTCCTTTTCCTCCTCCTCCTCCCCTCCTCCTCCTCCTCCTCCTCCTTCTTCGTCATCTCGTCCCCTTCATCTTCTTTAAACGCCTTATCTTTTATTCTCCTTCTTTCATAATTTACCTCTCTCTTCTCTCTCTCTCTCTCTCTCTCCCCTTTCCTCTCTCTCTCTCTCTCTCTCTCTCTCTCTCTCTCTCTCTCTCTCTCTCCTCTCTTCTTCTCTCTCTCTCTCTCTCTCTCTCTCTCTCTCTCCATTATTTTCAACTAACTTTCTTCCCTTCATTATCCTTTCATTCTCTTCCTGTTATCCTTCACACACACTACACTCTTTTCCCTTCCTTCGTTGTTTCTCTCTATCTTATATTACCTACTATCCTTTACTTTTCCTCATCTTCCATTCTTGTTCGCTTCTCTTTTTTTGTTTCTTTTTTTTACATCACAAAGGATTGGCCAAGGGCAAAAAATAAAAAAAGGACCAAAAAGCCCGTTTAGTTGAGGTGATGGGATGAGGTGACGAGGTGAGGTAAGGTGAACTGAGGTGAAGTAAGGCGAGTTGAGGTGACGAGGTAAGGTGACAAGGTGAGTCGAGTATGAGGTGCTGGAGGTGAGTTGAGGTGATGAAGTGAGGTGAGGTGAGGTGATGTGATGAAGTGAGGTGAGGTGATGTGATGAGGTGCTGGAGGTTATTTGAGGTGATGAAGTGAGGTGAGGTGATGTGATGAGGTGCTGGAGGTTATTTGAGGTGATGAAGTGAGGTGAGGCGATGTGATGAGGTGCTGGAGGTGAGGTGAGGTGATGGGAAATGAAGTGCTGGAGGTTTTGATGGTGAATGAAGGTTTTGGAAGGTGAGGTTTAGTGATGAGGGTGGAGGTGAGGTGAGGTGATGAAGTGAAGTGCTGGAGGTTATTTGAGGTGATGAAGTGAGGTGAGGTGATGTGATGAGGTGCTGGAGGTGAGTTGAGGTGATGAAGTGAGGTGAGGTGATGTGATGAGGTGCTGGAGGTGAGTTGAGGTAAGGTGATGGGATGAGTTGAGGTGAGGCAAGGCGGTACGTTACCTGGGTGGGGCTGCTCACCTGCCACTAATGAGGCGAGATCATCCACTTAATTAGCAGACACGACCGCACGCATGCCATGCCTGCCTCGCTCCCGCCCTCTTACCTGCAAAGAAGACACATGTATATATAAGTATAAGTTTGTAATGAATGCTGAGTGATAATATATAATTTATGTATATATATATAAGTTTATAATGTATGCTGAGTGAAAATGTATGTCGATATATATAACTTTTTAATGAATGCTGAATGAAAATTGTCTCTATTATAATATTCCTTCTGTTAGATAACTCAAAAGATCAACATGGATATGAGCACGATCCAGGAACAAGAACTTAAGATTCAGAACCCAATAAAGGAAAGATTATGCCAAAGGAAGATGGGAAGGAGAGTAGAAAAATAAGGAAGTAAGGAAGGGAGAGGAACAACGAAGGGTGGAAAGGGATAGGAGGAGAAACGGAAGATGGGAAGCAGAGAGGATAAGAAGATTAATAAGGAAATCCATAACTGATACAGGAGAAAAAAATGGCAAGTGATGATACTTGAAAATAATGTAACCTGTGAAAGACCAGCCCACGAAGGATATGATAATGATGATAATTATAATGATGATGGTGAAATGATGACGGTGATGATAATAGTATTGTTGTGGCGGTGACAATACTACTACTA
>JACEEZ010026293.1:233299-276951 GCA_016584305.1 Chionoecetes opilio | reverse complement strand
ATTAGTGTAATTAGACGTTTGGTGGGATCAGTTTGAGGTGCTGATAGGGTTGTGTGAGGGAGGGTGGGTGGATTGAAAACCTTGAAGGGGCGGTGTGTGGGGGGGGGGGGCGCCACATTTCCTACACCATGTATACTACACAGCACATCTACAAATTTAGCAGATTTTAGAGTAGTGACATATTTCCTACAGAGATACAGCATATCTCCTACACACAGTAGGTGTAGGAGATATGCCTGACACTTGTTTTTGTGTAAGAAATATGACCGGCTATGTGTAGGAGTTGTGACAGTATGTAAATATGTGCATCTGTGTTGAATGCAACGCAGGTACAGTTTGTTGTTCCTGGCCACATGTCGGAGGTACCGGAATCCAGAGTTGTCTTTGTAAACCACTGCGTTGAAGCGGATGTTCCCCTCAATATTAGTCATGCTTGGTCCAGGAACAGTGGAGTACAAGGCTTCGAAATGCCGTCTGTACCGACGAATGGATAAAAACCTAAACTCGACTCTTGTCTGAATGTGAACGATACTTGTCTCTCTGTTTTGGTTGCTCCATAATACTGCGCAGAAAGGACATATAACAAGCTAAGTACTTGTTGAATGGTCAAGGTTATCAGGAGTGTAGTGAGCCAGAAGCGCCGAGTACGGAGGCGCCCCACTAAGGGGGTGTAGGAGATACGATGTATCCTTGTAGGAAATATGTCACTACTCTCAAAACTGCTAAATTTGTAGGAGGGTTTTGTGTAGGAAATGTGCTGGATACTGGTTTTGGTGTAGGAAATATGACAGCCTATGTGAAGGATATGTGGCAGTACTCCAACTATTGTAGGTTTGTAGGAAATGTGACTACGCCCCTGTGTGTGTATGGCGAGGTGAGGAAGAAAGAAATCTAGGTCATGTTTCTCCATTAAAAAATAACCTTTATGAATTATCCTCATTAAAAAAACAAAATTGGGTGCACTCCACATACGTCACCTGTCATACCTTCACTTTTTTCGGTATAATACACACACACACACACACACACACACACACACACACACACACACACACACACACACACACACACAGATATACACACACACATACACACACACGATAATCAGCTGTCTATAACATTCAGTCAAATACGTCACCTAAACAACATCATCGTCTCACAACAATACCCTAATTCTTTTTGCCTCACCCTTACCCTTCTGAACAATTATTAAAAAATATAGTCTGGTCTGTTAGGGGAAGAATTGTGCAAATTGTCTACAAGCACGAAATTTGGCACACTTGTAGTTTTTGACTTGTTGAATTCAAATCTGCCGGGAGCCAAAGCCAATTTTCAATAGGGTCGCCATACTCGACAATTCAAAATGGCCGCCACCCAAAAATAGATTTTTCCATTACTCGCCAAGAAAAAGTCACACAGTTACAAATCAAAACACTTTGCTAGGGTTTTTGACATCAGGGATTCTAAATCTGATGTATGTTTGACAGTAGCCTTGACAGGAAACGCCATATTGGGAAAATCCAATATGGCCGCCTGTAAAAATAGAATTTTGCATAACTTTGACACTTTTGACACTTTTAGTCCTACTTTTTAAAAGCTTTAATATTTTTTCTTTTATTTCAGGTGCCTGTCGTTCTGCTGTGGGAAGGCCTAGCTGTACTGGAAGGATGGATGCCACCAACTGGGAACTTTGCTGTCTCTGCCAAGAAGAAAAGAATGAACGGTTGCAGACGCCAAAGGAAGAGGACCTTACTTCAATTGAGAAAGATCTGAATGGTTTTAAAGCCATTGGTGTCATGCCTTCTTGTTTGAAAGTGTCATGGGCTCAGCTTGATGAGGGCCAGGGCATTGCTAAGACGCTTCAGAGACACAATACCAAATATCACAAAGTTTGCAGAACCTACTGCAGTAACTCTCGCCTGAAAAGGTTCACTGAAGAAGAGCATTCTAGTCACCAAAGCTCACCTAAGAAACTACCGTCCAGTTTTGCAGTGTCTTCTGCTCCTCAGAAGTTTCCTTGTTGCATAATATGTGAGGGACAGGACCAAAAGAATCTACGTAAAGTTGAAACATATAATGTAGACACAAACTTAAAGTCCTGGGCTCAGAGCACCAAACATTTCAATCTTCTGGGCAAACTGATTGCCCAGGCAGCTGATGCCCACGCTGGTGACACTCACTACCATCTACAGTGTTACTTGCACCTGAGAGACTCAGCTCGTGCTGAGGATCACAGAACATCTGCAGGTCCTCCTGCCCCTCACTTCAATTCAGTTGTCATTGCGCAAATTGTTGCTTTAGTCGAGGACTCTGACTCAGTCTTCAAACTGTCTGCTTTGCGACAGTTATATAGAACACTTGTGGAGGAACAAGGAGTTACCTGTTCTGATACCAGGGAACCACATGCCACACGGTTCAAGGAGTATCTTCTGAAGCTGCTTCCTGAGTGGGGACAGAGTTCTCCCAGGGCAAGGAAGTCTATATCTCTAGCAACCAGAAGGTTGGAGATCTACTAGCTGAAGCCCATAAGTCCCAGATAGGTCAGGATGATGCTATGTTGTTGATGCGAGCAGCAGTAATACTTAGGAAATGCTGTCTCGAGAGGCAAAAACCATTTACTGGTTCTTTTGCCTCTGATTCCCTGACATCTCCCATCCCTGGACAGCTGAGAAGCTTCCTCAACATACTGCTCCAGGGCCCCGCAATCTTGCGTGAACTCAGCAATGAGGAGTTGCAGGCGCAGATACAAGGCAGGGCAAGAGTTGCAAGCGCCATTGCTCAGCAAATTATTTATAATACCTGCAGTAGTTCACATCATGCCACAAAGTCAAGCAACATCCGTCACAACAAAGAACATGAGACCCCTTTCCCTTTGTACCAGGGCCTCAAGCTGCATGGTGAGGGTAGGCAGAAGAAAGCGATCAATAATTCCACTGCCTTTGGGGTTTCTGTGTCTTACAGTCGTGTCTTGGAGATCAGGCGATCCATGGCACGAGCAGTGGTCAAAAAGGTTGTCCAGGATGGAGTTGTGCTGCCCACAAACATCCGTAGTGGGGTTTTCGTGCCCTTTGATGTAGAAAATTTGGATAGCAAAAACCAAGGTAACTTCCCCGGGGGTAGTTCCAGGGCCAAAAATCAGGTGAAAAACCCCCTGTCTTGGGACAAAAAGGGTCGGGGACCCTCTACCCAGCTGGACCTACAGACACTTTGTACCACAATTCCTAAATCAACTGGGTGTTCAGCCCCTAAATTTCCAAAGCAATGTTTGCATTTACCATTTACCCCAATCTCAATTCTCGGAAATCTATAATCCTACTGGACCAAAATCAAGGATGAGCCCTGGGGGCACATGTGTCCACAGTGCTGAAACGGAACATTGCCAAAGGGGAATTTTCACATGGTCAGGCTAAAACCCCGACTATGAGTGGACTGTGTGAAGCAACATGATGGGGGTTCTCCCTCTTTTTCCCTGACAAAGAGCCACCCTTCTATGATGAAACTTGGTCAAACTCAAAGATCCAAGGGAAAGGGGGGCTTCCCCCACCACTCTTTTTCTGCCCAGGGGGGGCCCACCGGTGCCTCGCCTGCCATTTTCCCACGCGGTCACGGGGCGTACCTGGTCACACTTCCTGGGATGTGCAAAAGCGCCTGGTCCCGGGCAGAGCCCCGGGATGACGGCACCCTTGTTGCCCTCCCAGTAAAAACCCCAAAGCTCGCCACAGTCCCAGCACAGGGTTATTCTAGACGTTTTTTGTAGTCATGTACAGAAAGGGGCTGTTTTTGGGAAAAGAGAAATGAGGCTAGGCTTCGACCTTCAAAATTGGGGAAAAAAGCACAGGGGCCTTACCCCCAAAACCACTTGTCCCCTCTGTAAAAACAATCCGCAGAGAAATGGTGCAGGCCAGCTTCTTCTGGAGTCGGGCGCCTGTCCCCCAGGACATCCCTGATTCCATCCCTTTAGGGGGGGGCACAAGGACAGCAGGTGGGTGGTTCCCTTCTGGAAACCTTTTGAGGGCAGCAAGGCCTTTTTCCATTTTTGCAGTGTGGCGTTGCGAAGCAGCACGGGGAACTTTCCCGGCGGGCGTTCGTTGCACAGGTTTTGAAAATGCAAAGGGTGGATGTTAAAACAATGAGGTTTTATGACAGGTGCCCCCAGTCACAGCACGTGATATGTTGAACATTTATTGATTGATTTTTTTACGCCTTTTGATTGGACATTTTTGCCTTTATAGCTAATCCTAAACAAATTTTGGTTTAAAAAGTGCAGTGTGACTTATGGGGACTTTTCCTCACCTTTTTGTGATGACTATATTTCCCCGTACTATTAACAATTAGTATGGGGAAACTTTTTAAAATTACCCCCTGCGGGTGTGTGCGTACAAAACGAAATAAGTAGCAAAGCAAAAACACTGTGCCAAAGGGGAAAAACTTTGTACCCTTTAGGCTGCTTTATTAAAATTTTTAAAGTATTAAACGTTCCCCGGGTTTTCATCCTCGTATCTAGTTATCCAAAAGGCACCCAAAACCCAAAAGGGCCCGGGGACGTTATGCAAAATTCTTTATAATATTCACCGGCGGCCACATTGGTTTTTTCCAAATTTGGCGACCCTGCAAGGTTAGAAAAATAGGCTCAGTTTTAGAATCAGTGGGTTAAAAAACCCTAGAAAAGTGTTTTTTTTTTGAATATGTGTTTTAAATTGGGGTCGTAACGGAAAATCAGCTTCTGAGTGGGGGCTATTTTAAATTTGTCGAATATGGCAAACCTTTTAAAATTTTGGTTTTGGCCCCCGGCAGATTTAAATTCAGCGGGTGAAAAGCTAAAAGGTGCAAATTTCAGTTGAGAAAAATTTGCAAAAACCGCCTTAAAAATCTCCCAAAGGGGGCGGTCCCCATAGCCATTTTCCCCCCGGGGACGGGCGGTTTAGGGGGGGCGGGGGTCCAGGGCCCGTCCAGGGGCTGAAAAACTCCCCAGATGACGCCAGCGGTGGAGGGAGGAATCGTTTATCCTGGGGACCCGCCTCATTTATTCGGGCACAGAGAGGATTGAGGTTTTTAGTATTGACAGAAAGCAAAATTTAAGAAATTTATGTATCTTTTCAAAAATAAGGATAATAATCGAGAAATCCTAAAAATTACATTTTTCTGAGAGTCCATGAGGGACATACAATATCACAAAATCAAAGCTACACACTCGCTTGACCTTGGGTTCAATTTAAAAACAAAGCCGAAATCCCCGTATGAATAAAAACCCGTTCTTTGTGTTATTAAGGTTTTTCGAAGATTCCCTGAGGAACTCTAGACCCTGGGATGCCCTATATGCATAAAAGGCTGGCACCAGCAGTAGTGGGGGCAGGGGACAGACGTAGGGGGGTGCGGTTATGAAACTCTGATGGATTTTTTGGAAAAAACCAACCGGGAATTCTCGCCGACCTAAGCAGGACATTGGCCTTACTTACTAAATGAAGTTTTTCCTGGATTTTTCCCTGAAGAAATCAGGTAAAACTAGGTAATAAGGACGGGACTGCGCGGTCATTTTCAGTAACCCCGAAAAATTTTTTCCTCCCAAAAAAAGGGGCTTTTTCAAAATGGAGATATTTTTTATTTTCCCGGGAAACCAAATTTTTCATACAAAAAAAAAAAAAAATCACCGAATTTTATGGTCCCGTTTCCATTAAAAAAACACTAGTCTCCATAAAAAAACACAAAAACTTGACCGGGAAAAATGTTCAGGGTTAAATAAAGGGAATGTTTGAAAAAAACATACCAAACCAACCCTTTAAACCTAACCTTTTTTTTAATGAAACCCAAACCCTACCTTTAACCAAAAAGAAACCCAAACCAAACCTTTATTTTTTTTAAAACGAAACCCACCAAACCCTTTAAACCCACAAAGTATACCAAACCAAACCCTTTTAAACCAAAAAAGAAACCTAATTTAAACCCTTTATTTTTTAAATAAAAACCAAACCAACAAAACCTAAGGGTTATTAGGATCCCTAGTGGTTAAGGTTAGGCTAATTTTCATTAAAACCTATAAGGTTGGCTAAGGTCATTTTGGGTATGTTTTTTAATCACCCCCGGTTATCTGAGCCCGAAAAATTTTTTTTGGGAAAATTTTTAGTGTTTTTTTTATAAAAATTCAGTTTTTTTTAATGGAAAAACGGCGCCTAAAATTCGGTGAAGTTTTTTTTTTTTTGTATAAAAATATTGCTTTCAAAATTTTTTTTTAACTCCATTACAAAAAGCACTATTTGGGGCGGGAAAAATTTTCCAAGTGTCTCTAAAAATACCGCGAAGTTTTCCTTTTCCCAAACCCTGTTTAAAAATGTGTAAATTGGGTCCTGTAAACCAAAAATTTTGGAGATTGCCACGGCGGCGAGATTCCCGATCGGCGACATTTCCCCGGTCCCCACCCCCGATGGGAATTCTCCCCCGCCGTCGTCAATTTTCCCAATTTTTGTTTTACGGGACCCAATTCATTTAATCAAGTTTTACCCGTGTTTCTGCATTCAGGATGAATACTATCGTTAGCTTGATCAGTTAGGGTTAAGTTAGGTGCCAATGCCCAGGTCAGGTTAACATTTCCAGCGGGAGAGTTCTAGTTGGGTGTTTCGGCGATAATTCCCATCGGGCATTTCCCAAAAACCCCGGCGGGTTTACTCAGGCCACTCGGTTGCCGTGAGTTGCCCCCGTGGATATTTTTAAAATACCCAAAAATACCAAAAATTTACCCTAAACAATCCCAAAAATATACCAAAATACCCGAAAAAATACCGAAATACCCTAAATATTCCAAAAATTACCGAAATACAAAAAATATACCGAATCACCAAAATAAAAAAAAATACCCCCAAAAATACACCTGAACACGTTTAAAAAATTTATTATTAGTCTTTGAACCTTATTTAGTGTTTTGTCATGTTTTTGGGTGTATTACGGTATTTTTGGGTATTAAGAGACCCCGTTTTTCGCGTTTTTTTTTTGATTTGAGATCTGCCACCCGGGGCGGGAGGCGCCGCGGCCAACAGTAGTGTGCCCATTTGCTCTGGGCGCCCAGAATACTCTGCCCTCCCACCCCCCCGCAAAACCGCCCATCAGGGAAAAAAGGCAAGTGTGCCCTTAGCTTAACGGGCCCAACAAATATTTCATTTTGATCCCCCATTCAGCTGCTCAAAAACTAATTTGATCACCCCCTCAAAAAAACAAAAAAAAAAAAAGCATTCCCCTAAAATTACCCAATTTTAGCTTACCCAAACCGTACCTAAACGGGGTTGATTCCCCATTTTCAGGGTTTTCCCCTAATATGGAAGCCCTGGCCGCAGACCAGGCTTAAAGGGCCCGCCACCGCGACAGGTGACCCCCCCAGTGGGGGCGGATGGTATTTTTTTGTTAGTTTGTTTGTTTGGTGTGTGTGTTGTTGTCTGTGTGTGTGTGTGTGTGGTTGTGTGTTGTTTTTGTGTGTGTGTTGTGTGATATGGAATGGTCTAAATTTTATACAAGTTCATGTATTGGGGTTTTGTGTCGGGGCTATGTTTTTGCTGTTCTGCCCCAAAAGTGGTGTTTTTTACAATGCTTAAAATCATATCTAGGGTTTTACAACAGCAATTTTCTGATAAAAAAAATCTTCTCTGGAAAATTTTCAAAACCTCTCATCTCAAGGGGATTTTTTTTTTCTTCTGGAAAGAGTAGATCAGAACCCTTTCCCTTCCCGCATGGCGTTAATTGTTCTTTTTAAATTCGTTCGAAAAGATCTCGACTGTTGCATTGTCAGGGTAGGGTCGCTAAATCTTGACTTGCATAACCGGGGGAAAGACTTGGTTTCTTTTCCCCCTAAAAGATTTAATCCCGATTCAAAAAATTTCGGGCCAGTGAGAGGATGAGTAAAATACTCGAATGTTGCAACATTTTATTCATCCCTTTGAAATAAAAAATTCTCACAGATATTTTAGTCGGGAACCCTCATTAGGTCTTGCTTATCTTATTTTTTCCAGTTTTTTTGGACATGAGACTGTTAGCGATTTGATTTTATCATTTGTCCTGTCTCCATTTTCCCCTTTTGAACCTACTCGGATTTTTTGATCAAGGGTATCATGAATGGGAAACACTTGACTTGTAGAATTTTCCAAATAGCGAAGGTGCATCTTCTTTTTCAGAAAAGTAGTGGCTGTATTGAACCTTGCAGGAACCTTTCCCGGGGTCTACTGTGACAAAATTCATTTTCCCCCGCTATGTTTGAGAGGGCAAGATGGCGGGGCAGAGCGTACTCCCCCCCTTTGGAGGAAGAGGTGACGAGAGGGTTTTCCCACCCAGCTAGATAGGTCACCTTTAAAAAATTTTCGGCCCTCGCTTCCCCTCCATCCATCTTCCACTGAAAAATGTTGTGTGGGAGCCGCTGTGACGGCGTGGGTATCACGTGGGGGGCTTGGATCCTCCTTCAACCCTTGATATGGGGTTTGTGGTATCTTGTAAAGGGTTTTAATCATTATTATTTCAGGTGTCGGGTGGGCTTATTTTACAAAAAAGTGGGAGTAGGGGGAAAAGTTGATGTGTGACTAAGATAACATTCAGTAAAAAGCGTTGTTTTGTGTATGATTAACGTTCAGTAGAAGCGTTTGTTAGGGATAGAGACTCATGGAGTACTCTTTTTTTTGATGGTATAGAGATCGGGGAGTATTTTTTTTGTGATGGTATAAGTCAGTAAAGGGCCCTTAAAGGTTTTTTGTGTTTTGGGCTGGAAGTTAAAGAGAGCAAAAAGTGAGAGTGAGTGAGTTTTTGGGCAGCTTTGCGCGTGGCCCCTATCTGCGAATCTTCTTGCCCGTGCATTCACTGTTTTCTGTTGTCCCAAAGGGGAATTTGGATTAAGCGTGTTAATTATTAAGGATTTTCATATGAGATCTTTTTTTAAATATCCGAAAACTAATTAGACCCACGTGCCCCCTTGGGCTGGCCGGGGGTGGGCGACCTCGTCCCCGACCGTGAAAATTTTAAATTTGGCACCTTCCCAGGATACCTGTGAAAAGGCGTTGCCGGGTTTTCTCTCCCTTATTTTTTTCTGAGTGTAATAATCCGTGGCCCGAGCGCGGAGCTAAAAGCTCGCAGTGTGCATGAGCTGAGGTTTTTTGGGGCAATTTAGGAGTATATTGTGAAGTAGGGAAACATCCCAACTTGTACCCTGCGGTGAGGGAAGTCGCCCCGTTCACCTGAGCCAGTGTTGGCCCAATGGTTTCAGCTTCAAAATTTGAGATCGCCAAAGGGTTTAGCTTAACAGGTAAAATAGAGGGGTCTGGGGGCCCAGGCGCAGCAAGCTATCAGGGGCCGCCCTTGTGACGCGGTTAAAAAAAAGGTTTGATGTTTCTCCATTTCGAAAGGCCCCTTGTTCTCAGAGGACGATCTGGAATAATTTTTTGATCATTTTAAAAAAGGGAGCTAATGGATGTCCTGGCCAAAAAAAATGGCCAATCCTTTTGCAAAATGCATTGAAAGGGGAAGAAAGAGGGTGTATCCCCCCTTTTTAAGGGCAGGCTAATGAATAGAATTTTTAAAAAGTGCAATTTCCAGGCCCATGAAGGTTCCCGAAGGTATCGCCAGAGATTTCGTGCTTTTTCCGTAAAAACAGCCAAACCCAAATCCTGTAGAATTTTTCCCGAGTTTTGAAAGTAGTTTCATCAGCGGTTTTAAAAGGAGAGAAGGGGGCAGACTTTGATCAGTTAAGTGAACTAATTTTACTTGAAAAATTCAAGAGAGCGTTTGCAGGAGGGGCCCGAGGTAATTTTATGAGAAGATGTTAAAAGTGTGGAAGCCGCGGGTGGCGGAAAAATTTACTTGTTTCATCGAGGGGCCCCTTTGGAGACGCCCTCTCTCTTTCAAGGGGGGGGAAGGAGGAAATCGCAGTCGAGGAATTGACCTGCGGAGAGTCCCTCCCTTTTGGCAATTAAAAGCCGGGCCGTACCTTACGTGCTTTTTAGAAAGTGGGATGCCCCTATTGTGGCTACACGGGACACCTCGCGCAGGGAAATTTCTGGAAAAAAGGGGAAAGATATGGCTCCCGAAACCTGTGGGTTTGCGACCAGGGGCCACATTTTATATTTTAACGGGAAAAGGGGACAGTGTTGCTCAAGGATTAATTCCCGGTTTGGCCGGAATTTGATTTCCACCCCCAGTGAAGACACGCGCGGGAGGTCGGAAAGGGGGCTGTGCTATCAGAAGGTCTGTTCTTTAGGGGCTGAGAAAGGGCCCAAATCTTGGCACGTCAACGTTTTTTTCCCAAGGTTCTGTGAGCTCCCAGGGGGGGGAAGCAGAACTTTCCATTTTTAAGGATTCGGGGGTTGCAAACCCTTTTCTTCAAGTCTGGTCCCCGTAGGGAAAAGGGTAAAAAGATAGCCATAAGGTCACTGTGGGGAAATTTGAGTAGTGCCGCTCGCTGAAATAAGTTGAGTGTGGGCTATTAAGGGCCCGTGTTAGTAGGGCTGGTTAAATGTCCCTTTACTGGTGGATTTTTGGGCGGGGAACGATTTGGCCGGCGGAAAAAGGCCCGCCTGCCCGGCTGAACATCCAGCATGGTCGCACCCCGTAAAGGGGGTAAACTTGAGCGAGAGGAGCCTGAACCTTTTCCTTGGTGGGTGACCATGTATGGGGCCTCGCGGCGCGCCATAGAGAACAGAGAGGTTCGGCAGAGGAATTTTTGAGTGGTAGAGAAAAGTTTGGTCTCGAAGTTTTTTCGAGGGTTAATTTAACCC
Organism: Chionoecetes opilio; assembly: GCA_016584305.1. Lineage (NCBI taxonomy): Eukaryota > Metazoa > Arthropoda > Malacostraca > Decapoda > Majidae > Chionoecetes > Chionoecetes opilio. The sequence goes on along the minus strand of JACEEZ010026293.1, from coordinate 266,215 downwards.
CCAAAGGTTCGGTTCCATAAAAAAGCGGCAAGCCCATCGACGCTAACACCGTGACCCTGATTGACCCAATAAGGGGAAATTTTTAAAGGGGATCATGATTGGGTTGAGGTAAAGGGAAAAAAACACGAGTTTAGATGTAAGTTGTGGGAAAAAATTAACACCAGTGCAACGGTGCGCCCCTCTCCCCACTGCCCTTTTTGGCCATTTAGAGGTTTGGGGATTTGATGGGCCCCCCTCGAGGGGTCCCCTTTTATCTCTTACCATGGGAGAAATGGTGGCGATATTTTGAGGGGGTGGCCTTTTGTGTGTAATGTTAAATGGTATTTCCCCCGAGAGCTACGCCCCCAGCGGATCGAGTGGCCCTTTTGGGGTTTGGGGCCCCAGATGGATCGGGGTGAATTTAAAGGGAGAGCTCTCTACTTGCTGGAGCAAAGGGTTGGGGTTTAGTACGGGAGACAAATAGGTATCAAATGGAAAGCAAGGAAAGACGGTGGGGCACTAAGGGGGAAATGGGGTGTGCAGAATGATGAGTGATCTCCCCGATAATGCTCTGGTTTTCTTATGAGTGTATTTTTTGAGGATTATATTTTGTGGATGTGGAGTGATCTTTAGAGTGAATAAAATTAAAATTGTTATGGTATAATGTTTTAAATTTTTTTTGGACGAAAAAATTTTCACTACGGGAATTTTCTTTTCGAGGGGGGAAGGGTGACGAAAATTCATATTTTCCCCCGTATGTGTTGAGAGGTCAAATTTCTGGGGCAGAGCGTAGCTCCCCCCCTTTGGAGGAAAAGAGGGTGACGAGAGGGTTGCCACCCGCACTAGATTTTGGTCACCCCCTTAAAAAATTCGTGACCTCGCTTCGCCCTCCACTCCTCATTCCCTCGTAAATGTTTTGTGGGGGCCGCTGTGACGGCGTGGGTTTTCACGTGGGAGGTTGTGAGTCCTCCTTTCTAACCCTTTATATGAGGTATTTGAGTTCTTGTGAAATGTTTTTTTTTTATTAGTTCCGGATGTCGGGTGGGGGGTTTTTTACGGAAGTGGAGATGAGGGAAGTATGATTTTTGACTAAGTAAAAATTCAGAGAAGCGTTGTGTTTTTGATTATGATTAACGTTTTAGTAGAAGCGTTGTGTTTGTATAGGACTCGGGAGTACTCTTTTTTGATGGGATAGCGCTCAGTAAAGTGCTCTTAAAGGGGTTTTTGTTGTTGAGGTGGAATTAAAGAGGACGAAAAAATGAGAGTGATGAGATTTTGGGCAGCGTTTCGGTGGTACCCTATTGCGAATCTTTGGACCGTGCATTCACGTGTTTACGTTGTACCAAGGGGTTTGGGGTTAAGCTGTTAATTATTAAGGGTTTCATATGTTATTTGTTTTAAAAATCCAATTAAATTAAATTTAACCCCACGTGTCCCTGGGGGATGGCCTGGGGTGGCGACCTCGTGTCACCGCCTGACACTACCTTAACCTGGAATTTCGGGAAAATCGATAAAATGTCTCTTTCTTCCGAGTGGCTTTTTGATACACAACATGAAATTTTCCCTCCGTTTCTCATTTTACTGAAACCCTTTTTAAACACCTTGGTGATTGGCACGCACTTACAAAACTAGGTCTGCTTCGTTAAACCCGAAGCGGTGGGGTCTCCATAAACACCGGCGTTTTCCATTTCAGCCAGAGTAAAAATTCAAGTTTGCTACGCTACAGCATTGCGCCCTCCCCCCGCAGGGTAGGGGTAATTTTGAATTATTGACATAAATTCAACTGCCCTTTAACAATTTAAAATTTTAAGGCAGATACGCGGCACGCCCCTCTAAATCAGAAAGTTTCTTTGCTCTTGGAGTGATCCGGGAGGGGTTTATTGGGTTTTCACAAATAATGCATATCGCTTTTTGACATTTATATAAACTGTTTAAATTTCAACCGTTGAAAAAAATACAAATAGCGACTTGACTGCGAACTTTTTCCAAGAACAAGATTCAAGCAGTGAGCATGGCGTGGGCATACAGGTTTTCATTGCGTTTGGGTTTTTGATTGCACCCCCTTTTTCTTATATTTTCCCCCCATATTCGCGCGCCATCATATCCTTGGCCCCTCAATTTTTTCTATCGCAGAAAATGTCGTTCCAAAAATGCAGGGGGGGTCCTACTCTTCGCCTGTGGTGCTTTCCCCCTCACACCATCAATAAAAACGTTCCTTTATCTTTGTATACTCACATACCGAACACACTTGATGCCTGTTCAGTGATAAATTCAGTTTTTCTATCCATCAGAAACGAAAATATCTTGGCTGCCCGATCTATTCAAAAGTCTTTTTTAAAAATGCCCATGCCATAATAACACATTAGGATTTAATTGACAGCATCGCACTTTAGGTTTTCCATGGGTGTAGCCGCTGAAAAACATTCAAATGGTTTTTTATTTCACTATCTTTTTTTGCAAAATTTTGGGAAAATCCGAAAAGCCTCTGTTCTAACTTTCTTTACTTTCTCTTTTTCCTTCAAAGGGGAAGTCCTTTCCAACTAATAAATTTATGTCTATCTTTTAAACGTTTTGGCGTTGTCGGACCTTGAGGAGGACAAAGACCATCTTAAATCGCTTGGGGTCCCCCTTTATCTATGGGGAGACGGGGCACTAAAAATGACTTTAAGAGAAGAACAAAGCCTTTTTTAATAGTGTTTCGCAGAAACTGGGGTATCGCGGGATGATTTCGTGTCAAATAGCGATTGCCCGTGAGACTGAATCGGGACTATTCCTGCCAGTCGCCAGCGCCAATTGGGCGTGGGACGTCCCTGAAACCGTCCTTTCCAAAGGGTTGATCTGAAGAGCAATCGGCGTGGAGGAGGCCAAGGGGGGCCCCAAGGCCGTGGGTGGGGGGTTGATGTTCTTGTCGAGAGCTGCTTGGTATGGGGAAAAGAGCCTGCAGGGGCTCGCGGTGGGACCCCGGGGGGGGTCGTAGGGGGGCGAGGCGAACGGCCCCCCGGGTAGCCCGTAATGATTGATTTATTGGTCTGTGAACACCTCTCATTTTTTTGATCTCTTCAGCTTTTGCAGGGGCTTTTTTATCTGCTCTTCCCGGGGGAAATTTTACAGTCTCTTCTTGAATTATTTCCCCTCACCCTAGCAATCATTTGGGGCTTCAGATGATCAGGCTTTTATTTTTTCAAGGTTTGATGCCTTTTTTTTTCCGGTAGTTTTATGCTGTTACATTTTACTTGCCATGCAGAAACAAACGACAGTGGAACAATACATACTACAGTTTCAAATAATATATTCAAGGTAAGGGCGTTTTCAGCCAGTGCTTTGGAAAGAAGGCCCCTTTTTTAATCTGGGTAATTAAACTGGTTGGTTCGCCCAACTGAAAAGCGTAGTTAACGGAATTCTAATTTTTGTTTAGTTTACTTTGGCTACGTGTGATGGATAAGTGGGATACCTCATCGACAGCAAGAACGAAATTATAGGTGCCTCTCCCGTGTTTAAATTGGCCCGTTTCTGTTTGATTTTCCATCGAATGTGAGTCATGCTCTGCTCTCATCCTTTTCAGTGGATGCTTTTCGTTTACCGCCTCCTTATCTTCGTTCACTTGAATTTTCATGTCCTTTGTATTTTGTTCATCGAATATTTTGCCTGAGCTATGAGTTGCTCCTGCTTTTTTTCAGCATCACCACTCCTATCTCCTTCAGTCTCCGATGTACTGGACCTTTCTCTGACACTTTGTAAATCTGATTCATCTTCCTGAGTATCATCCTTCTCCCCACTTCTTGACAAATTCAGCCATTTTGATAATTTCTCATTATCACGAGCCAAGACTTGAAGTTCTTTTTCCTTTAGTTTCTTCAGTCTTTATTTGCGTGACATTTCAGTTATGGAAAGAAAAACAAAGTGACCTTATATGTTGAGATGATACCACACAATTAATAGTCTCACTGATTTACTAAACATAAGAACATAAGAAAATAAGGAAGCTACAAGAGGCCGCGAGGCCTACACGTGGTAGTTCCTGTCACCTAACACTACCTACATCCACCCTCCATCCCCATCCATGACACTGTCCAGCCCCTCTTAAAAGCTCCCCAATGACTCCGCACTAACTACCTGTCTACTGAGTCCATGGCAGTCATTCACCACCCTATTTGTGAGCCAGTTTTTCCCTATTTCCTTTCTAAATCTACGCCCTTCCAGCTTGAATCCGTTACTTCTTGTTCTACCCTGGTTAATAGCCGTAAGAACTTTTCCTACCTCTCCTTTATTAAATCCCTTTATCCACTTAAAAACTTCTATCAGATCGCCCCTTACTCTGCGTCTCTCAAGATACGCATCCCTTGTATCATTTTGGTCATCCTTCTCTTCTGCACAAGGCTATATTTCCCCTCAGGAAACTACAAGAAACAATAAACAGAAATCCGCTCCACACAAAGAAATATACACTAAAATTATGACTTCCCCAACAGCCAACGCCTCCCACTGGGGCCTCTCCCTCCACCCTTAATCAAACAATCATTGGGGGCATACGCCGGGGGGTGCGTCGCCTTACCCACCCTACGACGCCACTCCCGGGGGCCATCACGCGCGAGCTCCCATGCAGGCTGCTTTCCCATACCAAGCAGCTCCCGACAAGAAACATCAACTTGCCCCAGCCACGAGCCTTGTGGGCGCCCCTTCGTCTCTTCAAGTCACTATTTAGTGTCCATGTCTCACAACTATAGAGTAAGACAGGGATCACAAGCGACTTTAAGATCCGGAATTTGTCCTCCTGCACAGGTACCGACAACGCCAAATACTCCCGCTGAGCGAGTCCATAACACCGGGGGCTATGCCAATCCGCCGTAAGACTTCTTGACGTGATCCGCCGTCATTATGGACTGCACTACCAAGGTATGTACAACTTTCCAAGATATCAATGTCCTCGCCGCACGCATGAACAAACTGTACTGTTTCATATAAGTAAGGCTCCAAACACCTGGACCTTGGTCTTGAGCCAGGAGACCTCAAGTCCCAAAGGCTTTGCCTCCTCGTGCAGCGCCTCGAGAGCCATCACCAGGACCTCCAGCGACTCAGCAAAGATTACTGCATCATCGGCAAAAACATAATCAGTGATCTTGGTGTTGCCGACGGATGCTCCACAATCACTTTGATCTACAACCTTGTCCAATACCCAGTCCATACAAGTGTTGAATAGTGATGGGGCAATGACGCACTGACCCTCAGTAGGCTGAGGGTGGATATAGTGGGACTCTCTGAGACGAGGAGGCCTGGCAGTGGCGAGACTAGCAGTGGGGGTTACACCTACTACTGGTCCGGCATGAGCAATGGTCACCGTGTACGGGGAGTAGCTATAGGCATCTCCAGCAAACTGCAGCCGTCAGTTGTTGAGGTTACTCCGGTTGATGAGCGTATAATGCGGGTGAGGATGAAACACACTCTGGGTTTCTTGTCTCTTGTTGCAGTGTACGCTCCTACCGAGATGCGTAAAACTGAAGAGAAGGAGATGTTCTACGCCAAACTCGACTCTGTTTTAGACCAGTGTCCTCCTCGGGACACACTCATTGTCTTGGGCGACTTCAATGCTACTACTGGCACTGTGAGAGATGGCTACGAGTTATGTGTTGGTCCCCATGGCTCCGGTACCAGAAACACCAACAGTTCTCTGCTTCTGAACTTTACAAGATCCAGAAGGTTGAGAATTGCAGGTTCTTGGTATCAGAGGCCAGAGCTGAACCGCTGGACATGGTATAGTAATGCCGGAGGGGTAGCTAAGGAGATCGACCACATCCTCGTTAGTACTCGTTGGAGGATCCTCCAGAACTGCAGGGTTTACCGGAGTGCTGAGTTCTTTGGAACAGATCACAGACTTCTTGTTGCTACACTTAAGCTTCATGTCAAGTCCATAAGAATCTCAAGAGGTAACCATACTGTGTTTCATCTTGAGAAACTGAAGGACTTGACATGTGCTCATGAGTATGCGGTGGCAGTCTCAAATCGGTTTGATGTGCTCGGTGCTCTCGGGGACCCTGTAGAACTGTGGATACCTTCAAACGTGAAACACTACAGGCTGCCAAGGAGTGTATTGGGGAGCGCCCGTGGTCAAGGCGTGGTTTTGTCTCGACGGAGACGCTGGAGAAAATCGAGGAGAGTCACGCTGCCAGGCTGGCTGGGAACCGGGACCAGCACAGGGCTCTGTCACGCCGGACTAGAACCCTCCTGGAGAGAGACAAGGAAAGGTATGCCAGGAGTCTCGCTGAGGATGTCGAGGGTCATTTGAACGCTAATGACCTCCGACCCGCCTACTGAGCCCTGAAGAAGCTCCGTTCCAAGTCTCCTTCTCGGGCGAGTGCTATTCGAACAGCAGATGGGTGCCTCGTGTCGGACATGGATAGGCAGATGGCTCGTTGGGCTGAGTACTTTGGGCAGTTGTTCACGGCGGACCCTCCAACTGAGCAGCTTCACACCACTGGGTTACAGGCAGTGGATGCCGATCCTCCCATTGACGAAACCGCACCCTCTCTTGACGAAGTCAGAGAGGCTGTAGCAAAGTTGAGGGGTAGAAAGGCAGCTGGTGTTTGTAATATCAGTGCGGAGCTCCTCAAAGTTGGGGATGAGGCCATGATCCGCGGGTTGCATGCTGTCCTGACTGCCGTGTGGCAATCAGGTACCATTCCTCCTGACTGGAAAAGGGGGCTGGTCGTCCCTATCTGGAAAGGGAAAGGGGACCGTCAGGACTGCAACAATTGCCGCGGTATTACACTGCTCAGCGTACCAGGCAAGGTGCTTGCCCATCTATTGCTGACACGGATTCGCAGTCATCTGGTGAAGCATCAGAGACCTCAGCAGTCTGGGTTCACGCCTGGTAAGTCAACAACGGACCGTATCCTAGCGCTTCGTATTTCTGAATATCGGCTACATAACCCTTGGATAACGTCAGCTGTAATTAAATCGGTCAAGACCAAAAATAATCTATTGAAGGACTATAAAATAGGTGTTGTTTTTGAAAGTTATTATAAAAAATACCGCAATGTCCTAAATAGGATTATAAAAAATCATAACATTTCATACTATATGTCGATATTTACAAACTTTAAAAATGGTACACGCAAAATATGGAAAACCATAAATCAGCTGAAAAATAACAATAAAAAAACTTATCTCACCTACATAAAAATGAATAATAAAGTAATGAGATGCCCATCCGATATTACAGAGGCCTTCAATAAGTATTATACAGATATTGCTTCCAATTTAGATAACAACATCCCACCTTCCGATATTAACCCACTTGACTTTCTGAGAGGTAATTATCCAACATCAATGATTGTTCCTCCAGTACTACCACAAGACGTTGCAGCTGTAATAAACTCATTAAAAAACAAAAAGTGTAATACCCATGAAATATCTGTCTCTCTCCTAAAAGCTAATAAAGAACAAATAGCTGTTCCATTATCAATCTTGTTCAACCAGTCCATCGAAAAAGGAATTTTTCCTCAATGTTTAAAACATGGAACCGTAATCCCTATTTATAAAAAAGGTCCAAAAGACAACATTGACAATTACAGACCAATATCACTGCTAAGCACCTACTCAAAAATATTCGAAAAATTAATGAAAAAAATTATATTAAATTTCTTAACCAAAAAATCTATTATCAACAAAGAACAATTTGGTTTTCGACAAGGCTTAAGTACCTTTAGTGCTTTGACCGCCTTCACCGATAACATCTACTCTGCCTTGGATGCTCAACATACAATGCTCACTATTTATATAGACTTTACTAAAGCTTTTGATACAGTGAAACATGATATCTTACTACAAAAATTGAAACATTATGGTATACGTGGCATCATACATGACTGGTTTAGAGACTACCTCACCGGTAGAACCCAAAGTACAAAATTTCAGAATTGTCTATCTATACCTCAACATATTCAGTACGGAGTCCCTCAGGGTAGTGTCCTCGGTCCCATTTTATTCCTTACACTGGGGAACAATTTGAAAGAAAAAAAATTGTTGAGTTAGATTTTTGAGCTTATTTAGACTAAAATTGGCATGCTGATTCCAAATCTGTAGTCAGTTTTTTTCTAGCACGTCAAGTTTTTTCTCCACAGCTTACCCTCCAGATAAGCAAAATTCCACTTGTGAGCTGTAGTAAAACTTGCCAGCTGATTACGATTTGACTCATCGAGAGCTATGTGGCAATTTGTTTGTGCAGTTACAATTGAGACAGTGCGGTGAGAGGTGTGTGCAGCTCCCAATAGGTCAGTACTATCAATATCTGCAAACAGAAAGCTAGGATAGTAGGAATTAGGAGGATTTGTTAATGCTTTTCTCTTAACCTTGTAACAACATACCATTGTAATTTCTATTTCGTTTTATGCTGTTTTTGTTTTGTTTTCAAAGCTTGTAACTATTCCAGCTTAGTGTTTTATTTACATAGGTATATATTTCTTTTGTTTCAGATCATGTCTGCTCCTGCTACGTCTCGTCGTAAATGCCTAAACAACCCTGACTCCTTCTGCTATATATGTGGTAGTTTCACCATTCCAAGTCAGAGGGCAAGCATCAGCGTATTTGTTAAACAAGCATATTTCGCATATTTTAAAGTGAAACTCGGTGATCAAGACAAGCTATGGGCCCCTCACAAAGTGTGCAAGCAGTGTGTCGAGAGATTACGGATGTGGACCAAAGGAACACGTGAAAAGTTGGCATTTGGTATCCCCATGGTTTGGCGAGAGCAAAAAGATCATTCCACAGACTGTTACTTTTGTTTAGTGAAAACATCAGGATTTAACAAGAAAAATAAAAGTAAAATAGAATATCCTAATCTATCGTCAGCTATAAGACCAATGCCTCATTCAGCTGAAATTCCAGTGCCTGTTTTCGAACAACTACCTCCTCTAGAAGATCTGAGTGATGTTGAAGAACGCAGTGACAGCAATGATGCAGATTTTGACATTCACGAGGATTCAGTTCGTAGGGGATTTGATCAGCACGAGTTGAATGATTTAGCACGTGATTTGGGCCTATCCAAAAAAGCTTCAGAAATACTAGCATCAAGACTGAACGAGAAAAACATACTTGAACAAGGAGTGAAGGTATCATACTTTCGAACCAGAGAAAGTACATTTCTGCAGTACTTTCGAAGTGCCAGCGGTTTGTGTTTTGCCATAACATTCCTGGTTTACTGAAGGAATTAGGGCTTTCAATCTACAATCCAAATGAATGGCGATTGTTTATTGATAGCTCAAAGCGGAGCTTGAAGTGTGTCCTTCTACACAATGGCAATTTGTTTGGCGCAGTCCCTATTGGGCATTCGGTCTGTCTTCGTGAAGAATATGGAGATGTAAAGAGAGTCATTGAGTTATTGCAATATGACAAACACAATTGGATCATCTGTGTTGACCTTAAAATGGTGTCCTTCCTTCTTGGTCAACAACGTAGATACACAAAGTATCCCTGCTTTCTCTGTATGTGGGATAGCAGAGCTCGAGAGAAGCATTGGGTTCAGACGAATTGGCCTCCGAGATCTGATCTTAAACCTGGAGATCCTAACATTGTACATGAGCCACTTGTTGACAGGAAGAAAATAATATTCCCACCTCTGCACATAAAACTAGGTCTCATGAAACAATTTGTAAAAGCATTGTCAACTGATGGCGACTGTTTGAAGTACATCATCTTGGCATTTCCTGGACTGTCAATTGAAAAAATCAAGGCCGGTGTGTTTGATGGTCCACAAATTCGACAGCTCATCAAAGATGAACATTTCAACGGTACTATGTCAGACCTTGAAAAGAATGCTTGGCTATCATTCAAAGACGTCGTCAAGAACTTTCTTGGAAATACACGTGCAAGTAATTACACAGAAATTGTTCAGAAACTATTGGAGAGCTACAAAGTGCTTGGTTGCAACATGAGTATTAAAGTACATTTTTTGCATAGCCATCTTGCCAACTTTCCGGAAAATCTTGGTGCTGCTAACGACGAGCAAGGTGAACGATTTCACCAAGATTTGAAGGTTATGGAAGAACGTTACCAGGGTAGATGGGATGTGCATATGATGGCTGACTATTGTTGGAGCATCAAACGCGATAGTCCTCAAGTTGAACACTCCAGACAAAGCTACAAACGTAAATTTTTACCTTAACCTGCACACAATTATAGCCTTATCCTTTCTAAAAACATGATAATGTTAAATAAACATTCTATTCATGCCTATTTCTTTCATTTTTCATTGTATGTTAACATTTGCAACTTTTTATAAAATAAGCACTGTTACTGTTATGTACAGTATTTTTCATATTTTTTAAGAAAACGAAAATCCTACAGTTCAAAAACTTGACGTGATAGAGAAAAACTGAGATCAGTTTTGGATTCAGCACCCAAAAATTACTTAATAACAAGTGTCAGACCTAACTCAACAAAAATTTGTTCCCCAGTGTTATCTATATAAATGATCTCCCAAATGTATTTACAAATTTAAAAACAATACTTTTTGCTGATGACTCTACTTTATTTATTACTGGTGCAGACCCTACATCCTTGATAGAAACAGCCAACCAAGACCTATAATTTTTTTTTAAATGGTGTTTGAGTAATAGACTAACCGTCAATTTAAACAAAACGTATTATATGCTCTTTACCAACAAGGCGACTAAAATTCTTCCTACTCTGTTATACAACAACAATGTCATCAACAGAACTAACCAACACAAACTACTAGGTGTAACTTTTGATGATAACATATCCTTTAAACCACACATTAATGAATTATGTCTTAAATTGTCTAGAATCGTATCTCTATTATATCAAATTAGAGATCTTATGCCTAATAATATACTTAAAATTCTATATAATGCCCATGTATTGCCACACTTTCAATATTGTACTCCAGTCTGGTGCAACACATATCCCACTCATTTACTTCCCCTGTTCCGGCTACAAAAGAAAATAATTAGGATCATTACAAATTCGGGCTACTTTGATCATACTCACCCTTTATTTAAGAATATGAACATCTTGAAATTATTTGACATAAACAAATTACAGATTGGAATATATATGCACAAATTAGTTACTGGTGGTCATTATATTAACTTGCTCCCTCAACATAACTACCCCACCCGCAACTGTGAACACCTCCGTGTACCACAACATAACCTGACAGTTTTTCAACACTCACTAGCCTACTCTGGTCCCAAGATATGGAATAATATACCCGACTCTGTTAAGACCCTACCAACATTATGTTCATTTAAAAGGCAATACAAAAATTATTTATTGTCCCAATACTGACGAGATATTTGTTCTAATATTTGTTCTAATATATTTCCAATGATGGTCATGTAGATTTATTATAGTGCCAACAATACATTTTATTAGCATTATACAAATGAATTTTTGAGCAATTGTCTATGTATTTCTCCTGTTTTTTTTGTTTTTGTTTTTTGTTTACCTTGTTGTTGTTGTTTTTTCTTTTTTTTTCTTTTTTTCTTCTTCTTTTATGTAATTGCTACTGACGTCCTAGATAAACTTGTTTGTAAACTACAGAGATGCTGCCCGAATAGCCGTATGGCTTCGTATGGGCTGCTTACACAAATTATGTTATATAACTTTATTAACGTATGTATTATGGTAAGCATATTAAAGTGTTTCAAGTGTTTCGTGTCCTGGTGGAACGCCGACGTGAGTTTCGACAGGGGATGCTTGCAGCCTATGTTGATCTCAAGAAGGCGTTTGACTCAGTGCATCGTGAGTCACTTTGGGGTCTTCTGCGACTTCGAGGGATTCCTGCCTGCACTCTATTGGTTTGATAACTGGTCTGTATTCTGGGACTAAGAGTGCTGTGAAGTGTGGGGCAGGTGTATCCAGCTTCTTTCCTGTGAATACAGGAGTGAGGCAAGGGTGCGTCCTTGCCCCATCACTTTTCAACGCTTGTATGGACTGGGTATTGGACAAGGTTGTAGATCAAAGTGATTGTGGAGCATCCGTCGGCAACACCAAGATCACTGATCTTGTTTTTGCCGATGATGCAGTAATCTTTGCTGAGTCGCTGGAGGTCCTGGTGATGGCTCTCGAGGCGCTGCAGGAGGAGGCAAAGCCTTTGGGACTTGAGGTCTCCTGGCTCAAGACCAAGGTCCAGGTGTTTGGAGACTTACTAGATACAGTCTCATAGACTTACTTACAGTACAGTCTGTTCATGCGTGTGGCGAGGACATTGAGATCTTGGAAAGTTTTACATACCTTGGTAGCGCAGTCCATAATGACGGCGGGTCATGTCAAGAAGTCTTACGGCGGATTGGCATAGCCCACGGTGTTATGGACTCGCTCAGCGGGAGTATTTGGCGTTGTCGGTACCTGTGCAGAAGGACAAAGATCCGGATCTTCAAGTCGCTTGTGATCCCTGTCTTACTCTATGGTTGTCAGACATGGACACTAAATAGTGACTTGAAGAGACGAATCAATGCCTTTGGTAATAAGTGTCTTGGCAGAATCATGGGGTATCGCTGGGATGATTACGCGTCAAATCAGCGATTGCACCGTGAGACTGAATCGAGGCCTATTACCTGCATAGTCCGTCAGCGCCAACTTCGGCTATATGGGCATGTGGCACGCTACCCTGAAACCGATCCTTCCCATCGGGTTGTATCTGTAAGAGACAATCCGGCGTGGAGGAGGCCAAGGGGGCGCCCACAAGGCTCGTGGCTGGGGCAAGTTGATGTTTCTTGTCTAGAGCTGCTTGGTATGGGAAAGGAGCCTGCATGGGAGCTCGCGCGTCGTGACCCCCGGAAGTGGTGTCGTAGGGTGGCCGAGGCGACGCGCCCCCCGGCGTATGCTCCTAATGATTGATTGATTGAATGACGCACCCTTGCCTCACTCCTGTATAAACAGGAAAGAAGCTGGATACACCTGCCCCACACTTCACAGCACCCTCAGTCCCAGAATACAGACCAGTTATCAAACCAATAGTCCTTGCAGGAATCCCGCGAGGTCGCAGACGATCCCAGAGTGACTCACGATGCACTGAGTCAAATGCCTTCTTGAGATCAACATAGGCTGCAAGTCGGCTCAAGTTCAAGTCCCCTGTCGAAACTCACGTCGGCGTTCCACCAGGACACGAAGCGCTAGGATACGGTCCGTTGTTGACTTACCAGGCGTGAACCCAGACTACTGAGGTCTCTGATGCTTCAGCAGATGACTGCGGATCCGTGTCAGCAATAGATGGGCAAGCACCTTGCCTGGCACGCTGAGCAGTGTAATACCGCGGTAATTGTTGCAGTCCTGACGGTCCCCTTTCCCTTTCCAGATAGGGATGACCACCCCCCTTTTTCCAATCAGGAGGAATGGTACCTGATTGTCACACGGCAGTCAGGACAGCATACAACCCACGGATCATGGCCTCACCCCGGCTTTGAGGAGCTCCGAACTGATATTACAAACAACAGCTGCCTTTCCACCCCTCATCCTTCCCCAACAGACAGCTTCCCCTTGTTGGGCTCCGTGGTGGGTGGGGGCGTGGGGAAGTGAAGTAATTTTGTTTATGAGTCAATCAATTAATTTACCCCGGCCTGCCTCTCTCCCTGACGTCCGCTTGTCCTCGACATCTCCCATTGGATCCTCTCACATTGCCACTCTGGCGCCTTTCCAGACCCGACGTGGCACGAAGCGGGCAGCCGCTCCTTCCTCCTCAGCTCCCCGGTCTGGCGGTCCCCGCATCAAGGGACGCAGACAGGGATTGAGAGACGAGCCTGACCCTAGGGGCACTTCTACGTTGGACACCTTGCTTCTGTCCAACGTGTCCCAGGCCTTGACTTACAGAGCAATACATGATATTTTCAAGGCTTATGGTGTGGTTCGCCGCATCCGACTTATTTATGATGACAATGGACAAACAAATAGGTGCTACATAAATTTTGCTGCAGCAGATGATGCTTCCTCTGCTTATGAGGAAGCCACAAAGATGGAAATTGGAGCGAGACATTACAGAGCCGAACTCATTCGCTCTGTAAATGTTGGAGACGGCCCTGATGACTACATCCCCAACACTTTTGCGGAAACTACAACATCTACTCCACTTGTCTTGGAACTAGTCCTTCTCATCAACGAGTTGGACCCAGAAATTATCTGTTTACAAGAAACAATGATAGGGCAGGGAAGGTGTCTCTGCCCGACAGGTTTTATACCTGTCCACACACCACCTCCAGCAGGTGGTGGCTTTAGTGGTGGTTGTGGCCTTTACCATCGTCGGGATGTCCCCTTAACTGTCATCCCGCTGCAATCACCCTTGCAGGCTGTAGCAGGTCGTATCCATCTGCACAAGACCTACACTGTCTGCTCAATATATCTACCTCCAAATGACGACTTACCTCTCCAAGATCTTGAGGATCTTATCCGCCAGCTTCCCCGTCCATTTTTTCTCCTTGGAGACATGAATGGGCGGCATTTTCTGTGGGGAGATTCCACCAGAAATCGTCGCGGTGATTCTCTCGTAACTCTTTAAAATGGCAACAACTTAAATATATTAAACACGGGAGAACCAACACATTTCCATTCGCAGACGGGAACATTGACTGCTATTGACCTATCACTCTGCAGTCCACAGGTCGCCCTCGACTTCTCATGGGAGGTGGCCGATTCTCTTCGGGGAAGTGACCATTATCCCATACTACTTAAAGCATTGTCCTCGCCCCCTTCCCGAGACCCGGTTTTTAGGACTCATTTTTGACAATAGACTGACTTGGGTGCCTCACCTTCGTGCTCTCAAGACTGACTGTCTCCGGACCATGGATCTACTGAAAGTCCTCTCGCACACCAGCTGGGGGGCTGATCGCGCTACACTCCTCTATCTTCACCGCTCACTTATCCTTTCGAAGATTGAATATGGATGTGAAGTGTACTCCTCTGCCACACCCACTCGACTGCGGATGCTGGATTCGGTACATCATGCTGGTGTCCGTCTGGCAACCGGGGTGTTCAGGTCTTCTCCCATCCCAAGTCTATTGGTGGATGCTGGTGTCCTCCCATTAGATCTTCAACGCCAGTCCCTCCTGTTAAGATGTTGGTATCGCCTCCAACGCCTCCCTGACTCAATAGCTTGCCGTGCTGTGTCTTGTGATTCAGGATCGCAACTTTACCATGGGCGAAGAAGCTTACCAAAGCCCCTCGGTTTCCGATTGACAGCTATTATGGAGACGCTATCCTTCCCTGCTTTACGGATCTGCCCGCATAGGCCTACGACAGTCGGTCCATGGCTTCTCCCAGAAGTGTCCTTTTGCAAAAGCCTTCCGCTCTCAAAAGGGTCTTTACCTCCTCAGGCTGAGCGTGCCCAGTTTTTAGACCACTTTTGCACACATCAGAGTTCGGTCCCTGTCTTTACTGATGGTTCCAAATCAGACGAAGGAGTTGGATACGGTGTCGTATTCCCATCGTTTAACAAAGGCGTCAGCCTTCCAAGTGTTTCATCTGTTTTTACGGCTGAAATAAGTGCTATTTTATATGCTCTCATGATTATTTTTACCCTTCCGGATGTTTCTTTTACAATTTTTAGTGATTCTTGTAGTGCTCTTCAATTACTATGTACTTTTAACTCTCCCCATCCGCTGGTCAATGCCATCCTGGAATGGCTTTATCTGCTCAAGAGGCGAGGCCGGACGGTCAGCTTTTGTTGGGTACCGGCACATGTAGGTGTTGCCGGTAATGAGGAAGCTGATGCCTTGGCAAAAGCTGCAGCTAGAAGACCAGCTCTATCACATTTTGCAGTGCCGGCTACGGACCTACGCTCGGCAATCCATAGATCAGTTCACAACAGTTGGCAAGAACGTTGGATTACTATAGGGTAAAATAAACTGCGCACCATCCGCCAAAGTATCGAGGACTGGAGCTACTGCGGTCTTTCCCGGAGATGGGAGACTGCCTTGGCACGATTGCGTATTGGGCACACTCTATATACTCATGGGTTCCTCATGGAGGGGACCACCCTCCTTACTGTGATGATTGTTTGGTCCCCTTAACTGTGCGGCACTTGCTGGTCGAGTGTCCCAGTCTTGGGGACCTACGTGTGCAATTTTTGTCCCGGTGCAGCGGGGCGGACGGTGCTTACCGTCTCTCCCTGGCATTGGGAGAGAGGTGTTTCTCTCCGGGACATGAAGTCCATACATTTATTGAGAAGGCTGGCCTTCTCAACAAGTTATGATGTTTTTAATATTAACTTATGATTGTTTTTAATGTACTTTTGTTCTTTTATGTATTTCGTAATTTTCAATATTTTTATTCTATCTTAAATTTTGTTTTTTAGTTTTACTTTACATGTATCCTTTGTAAGCAGGCGTCAATAACCCCGCAGTTGCGGCGCCTTAAAACTATAATCAATCGATCAATCAATTTCCACCCTTCAACTTTACTACAGCCTCTCTGACATCGTCATGAGAGGGTGCGGTTTCGTCGATGGTAGGATCGGCATCCACTGCCTGTAACCCAGTGGTGTGAAGCTGCTCAGTTGGAGAGTACACCGTGAACAACTGCCCAAAGTACTCAGCCCAACGAGCCATCTGCCCATCCATGTCCGACACGAGGCGCCCATCTGCTGTTCGACGCCACCCTTAACGTTAACGGAAAAAAGAAAAATCAATTAATCATGACCAATTCAGCTCACACACTCCCCAACAACTACAGCTGTCAAAGCTAGATAGAAAAACACTTCAATCAGACTATTAAATATACCTGAACAACACAAGGAACAACGCTGTGGCAGAGACAAAGCAACCAACATCAACTAACGGCAAGTACCCACACATCTCTGAGTCCACGACCCAACGCTGCCTGCAACACTCCCTCACTCACGCACAGCAGATGCCAATTCACTTAATAAGAATACACTGCCCAATAACTCCCGAGGTAACTTAATTCAATTTCATATACAGGCCAACGTCAGAGCAAATATAAATAAATTACTTAGTGGTAGTAATAAATATATAATAATAATGCAAGAGATTCAATTCATTACGAAAGATAACTCAATGGAGGTGCTTGGCGACACAGTACACACACACACACACATACACACACAGGGGACTGTGGGGATAGGGGACTCCGTAGTGTAAGGGTTAGCACGTTCGGCTCACAAACGAGAAGTCCCGGGTTCGATCCACGGGCGTAGCGAAGACAGACGGGCGGTCTTCTTAAAACCCTAGCCCCTGTTGTTAACGTGGTTGTCACTGATATTGCGATCTATAGGGAGATGCAGACAGGTTTTAGCAAGAAGGAGAGTAAAGTGGGTAAGGGTAGGGGCGTTCACAGGGGGGGGGGGTGCTTCAGCCCCAGGCCTTTTCACTAAAAGTGCCTTTTTCGCCTCCCGGGGTGGTGGCTTCCCCCAACACTAAACACTAGGGATGAATGATAAAATAAATGTTGATATGGAGACTGGGCCATACGAGCGTTGCTCAGGCCCTGTAAAATACAACTAGATGAATACACACACACAAACACACACACACACACACAGGCAGTGCGCTCCACCTCCCAGAAAATGATAAAAGGATTGTATTTGAAATATATTTTCAATAGAATGTTTATATGATTGAAGCCTATTCCCGACGAAAAAGGCACTTTTAGTGAAAAGGCCTGGGGCTGAAGCACCCCCCCCCCCTGTGAACGCCCCTACCCTTACCCACTTTACTCTCCTTCTTGCTAAAACCTGTCTGCATCTCCCTATAGATCGCAATATCAGTGACAACCACTTTCGCGTTTGGAAACAAAACTTCTTAGTGAGAAGGACATAGTGAAGCATACAGGCTCCGTCACACGATGCAACTGTTCACGTGGGGCGGCTAGGTGAGGGGTGAGCAGGCGTAGGCGTGCCTTACAGCGCATGATGCGGTCACACGAGAGGGACATTTGAGGCGCGCGTCTTGTCCCCCCACACCCCCGCCACCACCATAATGCCTCCTCTGGCGCACCAGGGATCATTTCAACAGCCGCCTCAAATTTGGTTCATATTTTTACTGCATTGAGGACTTTGTATAATATATTGTTGCTATTAATAAAGATATTAGAGACTGAGGGCTCCTCCAGCAAGTGATCAACGCTCGCTCTGCATGGCTCGAGGCTACCTTGACACGTGTTTCATGTTAACGGCATTTTTTACCATCTACATAGATGTTTTTGTTTTGCTAAGTATCTTATACCATATAAAGAAAAAAAGTTTACTGATTTCAATATGTGATAAAAAATTCAATTGAAGCAATACTCGAAGAACTGCAGCAATCTTAGACAAAAATGTGAGAAAAGTGGTACTAAAAATATACGAGTATTTCTTTTTGCTATATTTCTTAAATCACACACAAATGATCGTAGGTTTGTTTTGCCACATTGCTTAACATTTTCCCTGTAAAGGTCAATTAAGTGACAAATATCCTCACGACGCCACTGGAGCAGCTCAAGCTGAATAATTTGAGACATGGTGACATGCTTGGCGGCGAGGGTGTTGTGAGGCGCGTTTTTTACCCAACATTGCTGGGGTGACGAACCAGTAGTTCTTAGTAGAATAGCAATACTGGATGGTAGGCAACAGGGTAAGTTCACCCTTACCCCACTGTAAATGAGAAGGAGACGAGTTACATGTAATTATGACGAGAAGGTAGAGATTCCCCCAGTTGCCGTAACAACTCACTCCCCCACTCATGTAATTCCCGGGTTTCAATCCGAAGGCTTGAAAGTGTCCTGACTTTAGTAAAGATCCTTTTTAGTAAATTTTCATTTCTTTATTAATTAAAAAAAAATATTAATCATCTTTGAAAAAATTCAACCACATTACTAAGTAAACCCATGATTATTTTACATTCACTACCCCCCCTTATTTGACTTTAAGAAGAAAGATAAATTGTAGCCAAGATCGGTATGGGAGCGAGATATTTGGACGAGTACCGTCTCCCCACTCACTCGGCCATCTTTGCCTCTCCATCTGCCACAGATATCGGATAAGAGAAGAGATAAGCGGTCCCCGAGGGTCTCCTACTCCGCCAGAATCTCACGCACCACATAACTCACCCTTCTCTCATAACTACTGATGTTAACCTCAGTTATTCTCATAGGCTAAGATATGGATGTATCCATCAATTTTTAGTTCAGATATCAGCTTACAAGAGTTGTTAATTAGGTTTTAGTGCGTTGTGTTATCCGGGCCGAAAGGTACGGCGACGTACGTCAGCCTAATAATGTCCAGTCCAGTGATCCACCCATGTTGTGTTAGGGATGAAATGTGTATATCGTAATGAGGACATATCGGAAAAGCAGTGTTACAAATAAATTCCCGAGGAATTCTCTCATAAATTATGAGTCCTTATGTTAAATCTTGTTAGGTCAAATTGACATCCATGTCTTGGGTTTTGTTTCCGGTGATGTTGTAGTAAGATGAGGATGGCCGGAACGGTGTTGAGGGGAGTGATAATTGGAAAAATATATTAGTGCTTTACTCTCGGTTACATAAAAAAAAAAAATTCCAAAAAGAGAAATTATAAATCATATTTCTAAAGTAAATTGAAGATTCCCCGGAATATACTCGGGGTGGTGGCAGCGATACCTCAATTTTAATTGGCAGATAAGATAGATAATTAATCATTACCCAACGTTACTTCTCGATATATTCTGACAAAATCCCAACGGTGCTCTGAGGGGGGTAAAAATCGAGCGCCACAATACCCAATACTGTTATAAATGCTCAGGTCTGTGTTAGCCATACACGAGACATTGTCAGCCATACACGAGACATTGTCAGCCATACACGAGACATTGTCAGCCATACACGAGACATTGTCAGCCATACACGAGACATTGTCAGCCATACACGAGACTTTGTCAGCCATACACGAGACATTGTCAGCCATACACGAGTTATTGTCAGCCATACACGAGACATTGTCAGCCATACACGAGAAATTGTCAGCCATACCCGAGACATTGTCAGCCATACACAAGACTGTGCTGGCCATACCCGAGACTGTCTTAGTCATAGTCATACCCAAGACTGTGTTAGCCATACCCGAGACTGTGTTAGCCATACCCAAGACTGTGTTAGCCATACCCAAGACTGTGTTAGCCATACCCAAGACTGTGTTAGCCATACCCAAGACTGTGTTAGCCATACCCAAGACTGTGTTAGCCATACCCGAGACTGTGTTAGCCATACCCAAGACTGTGTTAGCCATACCCGAGACTGTGTTACCCATACCCAAGACTGTGTTAGCCATACCCAAGACTGTGTTAGCCATACTCGAGACTGTGTTACCCATACCCAAGACTGTGTTAGCCATACCCAAGACTGTGCTAGCCATACCCGAGACTGTGTTACCCATACCCAAGACTGTGTTAGCCATACCCCAGACTGTGTTAGCCATACCAAAGACTACTGTATACTGGACTTGCTACTCATTTTGGGCTATTTCCAGTGGAGGCCAGTTTTGCGATTCCTGACATTTTCGGACATCACTCCCGTTTCCCTTCCTATGGTTTATCTGTATAAATGATATACCGTTATCTTCGTAAATGTTTGTTCTCTAATATTATCAAATAAAAAACTGTAAAATACACTAAAGAAATGCCATTATGAGAGAGTGAAGAAATATGCATGAACATTCACTTAACCTCTTTGCCATTTAATACTTTGCGAGAAAAACATTTTACATGAAACATATCAATAGAAGCGGAATTGTATTAGCTTTCCATTGATATATTTCGTTTTCTGATAAAGGAATTATAACCTTACATAAATTTGCGTTAACTTAATAAATAACTTCATCAATATGGAAAATTACCCGATTGATGATGTTATTTATTTAGTTAACGGTAATTTATGCATGGTTCTAAATAATATATCAGGAAACTAAATATATCAATAGAAAGCGAATACAATTCCGCTTCTATTGATATGTTGCATGTAAAAAGTCTTCACGCAAAATATTAAATTGCGATGAGTTTCATTGAATAAGTTCATGCATATTTCTTCACTCTCTCATAATGGCATTTCTTTAGTGTATTTTACA
The DNA here is from genome assembly GCA_016584305.1 of Chionoecetes opilio. NCBI lineage: Eukaryota > Metazoa > Arthropoda > Malacostraca > Decapoda > Majidae > Chionoecetes > Chionoecetes opilio. The sequence goes on along the minus strand of JACEEZ010026293.1, from coordinate 245,192 downwards.
GTTTTTTATTTGATAATATTATAGAACAAACATTTACGAAGATAACGGTATATCATTTATACTGATAAACCATAGGAAGGGAAACGGGAGTTTCCCTTTTCCCTTTTCCGAAAAATCCCCGGGAACGAACAAGGATTCGAACCGCCTAACAACAGAATGGCAGGCCAGCGTGCTATCCACTTGACCTTCGGGCAGGTGTGTGTGTGTGTGTGTGTGTGCAAGCGATACAAGGAAGTGAAGTGGCTGAGCCGCCATAACTGTACTGATAAAAAGATAAAGCATAAGTGCACGGGACCTTTAGTATACACTCAATGAACAATCAGCTTATGACAGGATACGAAGAACCGGCAATATGAGTCACAGATCACACCGCAAAATGAGTCGGTGTAGCAGAACTGTTACTTTACAGCGTTACTGGTCTGACAGTCATTTTGTGGGGAATAACCAACATGATCGTTGTTAAATAACGTGCCCAGTCTCTGATAGTGTTATCATATCCTCTTTGTTTGGTTATGTTATGATAACTAGTGTCTTGAGGTGAGGGACATATATATCATCTTTTGTCAACAAATGCAAGGATGACTATTAACAGTTAACGGTTCAGCAGCCGTGTGCACATTGCTACGGCAAGAATGTCTCCCTCGCCAAGCTATCAGGCTGCTCGTTCCTCTGTGCTTCGGATCCTAATTTCATAACTCCAGTGTGTGGGACTTTCCCTGACGACCAATGGTTATAACAAGATTTTTGGCGATTGGAAGTAAATTACGACACTATAATAATGTAGATCATCACCCATGTGCTATGATCCTTAGCATAATGGTACTACATACTGTAACATTATCACCCATGTGCTATGATCCTTAGCATAATGGTACTACATACTGTAACATTATCACCCATGTGCTATGATCCATAGCATAATGGTACTACATACTGTAACATTATCACCCATGTGCTATGATCCTTAGCATAATGGTACTACATACTGTAACATTATCACCCATGTGCTATGATCCTTAGCATAATGGTACTACGTACTGTAACATTATCACCCATGTGCTATGATCCTTAGCATAATGGTACTACATACTGTAACATTATCACCCATGTGCTATGATCCTTAGCATAATGGTACTACGTACTGTAACATTATCACCCATGTGCTATGATCCTTAGCATAATGGTACTACGTACTGTAACATTATCACCCATGTGCTATGATCCTTAGCATAATGGTACTATATACTGTAATATTATATAACAATGACACAAGAGCGAAGCCTCGAATGGTTTAGCAGGAATGTGTGTGTTCGTGCGTGTGTTGCCTCGTGATAGAGTGGGCCGTCGTCCAGAATATAATAATAATAATGATCATTTTATTCTCGCCCGGAGGCAGACAAACACAAAAAAAAGCGATAAAAACAAGCCAAGGAGTAAACTTAAGTACTAAAGCAAAAACACAAAACAAGAACAAAGTACAGGCACATTAGGGGACATAGTATCAAAGTACATAGAAAAGCATACATGGACACCTGTGCTACCCCACATTCTGCACAAACAGCAGACCCAGCCACCGCTGCTGTATAGGTCCACATACATAGGCCGAGCTCTGCCTGACAGAGGTGATGATGGAGTTCGTAGAGAGCTCCACCCTACTCCTTAAACTGAACACGGAGTGTCGACGGATTACATCCAGATTGTTCACCCCGTTCCTAGCGAAAGCCAGGGACGAGCTGCACCACCTGGGCAGCCCCAGAAGCCTCTTAAGGATGTCATTGTGACAGACCTTAAGGCGGTTCATAGTGAACACCTTGTACTGCGACCACAGCGAGTTCCAGTATATAGAGTAGCAGTGACTCCTGAATAACTCCATCTTCACCTCTCTGCTACAGTAGGAAATTTTCTCTGTAGAGTATTTCCCACGACAAGGAGCTTGGTGGTCTGCTTGATGATATCATCATCATCAGTCATGTCGTGGGATATAACATGGCCTAGGTATGCGAATCTATCCACAAAAGTGAGGGCAGACCCACCGAGCCATGCTGTTTTCAGGTAATTCACCTGAGCTCGTGCCGGTGATACTACCATGCACTCTGTCTTAGTGGTGTTGTAGACAATGTCAGGCTTGGCAGCATACACCTGACACACATTGATAAGGTCCTGCAACGCATCCGCAGTGGGTGCGAGCAGTACCATATCATCAGCATAGCTCAGTGAGTCGATGCACCCATCATGTATGTGGCAGCCGATACCTGTATGACGAAGGTTGGCACTGAGATCATCCGTGTACACATTGTACAGGTAGGGGGATAAAATCCCCCCCTGCCGAATACCATTGGCAGTACTAAAGGACAGCGAGAAGGAATTACCCCACTTAACAGCAAATTCCTGGGTAGTGGACCTATACATTAATACATTAACAATGTAACCAGGTGTACCCCTGACAAGAAGTTTATGAAAGAGCTTCCAGTAATTCACTCTGTCAAACGCCTTTCTATAATGCGTGTGTTCGCGTATGTATGCGTATAATATGTGTGTTCGTGCGTGTGTTGCCTCGTGATAGAGTGGGCCGCCGTCCAGAAAGGACGTTGGACTAACCTCCAGCACTGATAGAGGTGGGCTAGAAATTGTTACTCGCGAGTGTACTTATCTGTATCTTAAGTGTACTTATCTGTATGTTTGTGTGTATGTGCCGTGAGCAAGGATCAGGACCGATATTACCAAAACTTAATCATAGCTATGACAGAAATGTATCATTACTCTTGAATATCATAAATTTTTATCATACGCCATTTATCATAAGCTTGGAATCTAGCACAATTTTCTATCATAGGCGTCTGCTAAATATAGCGTCATTGTTTCTTTAAAATGGTTATATAATCAGTAAATTCATCCTTTGACCACGTTTTATGGATTGATACTTCTTCCCTTATGTTTATAACATGTTTAGGGCAGTGACACAGAGAGTAATGTAGTAATTCATTCCCGAAAATAAGGCATATAGATGTACCGTTAAGCAGTATATGTGTAAACACGGGACAGAGTTGCCAGATGGCGATGTTTTCGATCGAAGTTGTTTGTACAAAGTTGGTTAGGAACAATATGCCCTCACACGGTCTACTCGGTATTTCCTAATCAGCTGTGCATCACTCAGCTCACTCAACACATCCCTATGGGGGCGAATATTCCTTCACTGAGGCTGTTATTGTGTCTCGGTCCTGCTGACAGCTGGAAAGTTTATCATAGTCGCGGGGTCGTTATCATAGTCGCGCTAGAACTCGGTGAACTTACTTACTTATTTACTTACTTACTCGGTGAACTTACTCACTCTTAAGCGGCTATTACACGGGCACTTTTCTGCTCAGTGAGCAGTGCTCAGTGAGCAGTTTTGAGGATTTTGCTCAATGAAAGCCTGTTTGGTTGAGCAAACAGGGAACTACTTCGAAGCTATTTTTGCTCGTCATTTTGAGTGAGCAAAAACGTTTTCTGTTATAAAGGACCGAAATTAGTGGATGACTATATTATTTATTGCAAGATCATTTTCTTCAAAAACTCTCAAAAAGACACCAACATGCCTGCTGACTGGACAGACGAGATGGAAAGCTTACTGATTGACTTAGTTCAGGCACATCCTAAAATATGGAACATATATAGCCTTTTATTTGTTAAAAAAAACATTAAAAAAGAAAACATACACCCTCAATACCTAAGAAGCCTGACCTTCCAAGTAATTTATTTACGGTGATACACAGGCGACAGGTGTGTTGCGAGGCCGTACAGGTGTGTAGTGACAGGTGTGGTGTATATGGTAAAGCGAGAGAGGCTTTAAGAGTGCAGTGTTAGCCCCCGAGTGTGTGTGTCTGACCTAAAGAGCGAACGCGTAGTTCTCGTGCACTATAACGGCGTCAGCCCCGTACCGCCGCGGCCACGGGTACGGCGTGGGCCACAGTGGTCCATAGAAGCTACTCTCGGTGATTACAGGAAGTTTAAATGAATCAAAAACCTTTGGCCTAATCAAAAAACCTTTCTTAATTAGGTATATTGAATTGAAAGTAGTTAGTTTCGTACACTGATTTTGAGTATTTTCGTACATACCTGGTGTCATTTCGTAACTCTACTAGTCAAGTTCAACTCTGCGCTGAGTGTACGAAACGACTATGGTTTCATATAGACTACGAAACAACTTTTGGTAATAATGGACGAGAGTTTCGCGGTCGTTTTCAGAGACACCAACTATTTTTTCTTGGCCTACAATAGGTGCTTGTTCTAATGGAGATAGTTTTATTTTGTGCAACCCCCCCTCAAAAAAAAAAAATAATAATTTATTATAATAATAATGAAACCTAACTTAACCTTATAGGTTTTAATGAAACTTAACCTAACCTTAAAGGTTTTAATGAAACCTAACCTAACCTTAAAGGTTTTAATGAAACCTAACCTAACCTTAAAGGTTGTAATGAAACCTAACCTAACTTTAACCACAAAGTATACTTTTTTTTTCTTTTTTTTTTATACGCAAAATAAAGCTATCTCCATTACAACACCCCGCTGTGGGGAGTCACCTTGTCGTGGTGGCGGGGCTTGAAGCGTGGTCGACGGCGCCACCTCCTCTGGCGGCCTGCCTGCCATTGTTGGGTTCGGTGGCCGTCGGCCTCGTGGACCAAGCGCTCCCCCTTCGTCACTGGGAGGTGGAGCCTTCCGGTGATGTCGCCTTTATGCTTCCTCCCCCTTCCTCTCCTTTCTTAGGGCGATTCTAGGCCCGGTGAGACCCTTCTCTTCCGTCTCACGCTTCTTCTTCCTTTTATACTTCACGCTCCGCTCCCCACGTGTTTGCCGTGCGTGGCATCCTGTATATTCCCCACACGCCCCTCTATCTGGAAGTTGAGTCCACCGCGGGGCGGGTTGTAGTTCCCTTCGGTGGGCAACACGCTTCTTTGGTAGGGGGGCTGGGTAAGACGGGAGGTCCAGTGTGGCCCCGCTGGATCAATCGGCTGGTCATGCGTTGGCTAGGGCCAAGCAGAGGTTCCCTGGTGGGCACCGCATCGGTCCCGCGGCTGCCACCACACACTAGGCAACCGAAGCGTATACTTCCCCGCTACCCCTGGAGCTGTTGGGTGAGGTCCTTCCCCAACAGACAGCTTCCCCTTGTTGGCTCCGTGGGGGGTGGGGGCGTGGGGAATGAAGTAATATTTGTTATGAGTCATCAATTAATTTAACCCCCGGCCTGCTCTCTCCTGACGTCCGCTTGTCCTCGGACCTGTCTCCCATGGAATACTCTCACATTGCCACTCTGGCGGCCTTTTCAGGCCCGACGTTGGCACGAAGGCGGGCAGCCTCCCATTCCTCCTCCTCAGCTTCCCGGTCCTGCGGCGGTCCCCGCATCAAGGGGGGGGGGGGGGGGGGGGGGGGAAAAAAAAAAAACCCCACCCCCCCCCCCCCCCGCAGACAGGTATTGAGAGACGAGCCTGGCCCTCGGGGCACTTCTACGTTGGCACCTTGCTTCTGTCGCAACGTGGTCAGGCCTTTGTCATACAGAGCATTACAATGATATTTTCAAGGCTTATGGTGTGGTTCGCCGCCATCCCAGTCCGTCTTATTTATGATTGACAATGGACAATCAAATAGGTGCTGACATACATTTTTGCTGCGGCAGATGATGCTTCCTCCTGCTTATGAGGAAGCCACAAAGATGGAATTGGAGCGAGACATTACAAGCCGAACTCATATCGCATCGTAATGTTGGAGACGGCCCTGATGACTACATTCCCCAACACTTTTTGAGAAAACTACAACATCTAACTCCACCTGTCCCCACAGCCGCCCCTACCCCTTTCTGGTACTGGCTTATTAATAAGGAAAGTGGTTGGCAACTTTTTGCTTGCCGCGCGGTACTTAGACAGAAAGAAAATTGAATGATCCCGAAATGGCACCTGAAAAGGTATGCAGTGTGGGGTTCTAATCCGGAGCCAAGACCTTAACTAGGCTCGGATTCTCCTCCACCATGCCCTCACCGAGGACAGCATTTTTGATACCATCAAACCCTCATCCAAAGTTCCATACCAGTAAAGGCGTAGTCTACAACTACGACCTCTTTGAGTTTTCGAGGCAAGAAATACTAAGACATGTGCCCGGAAAATGTTCAAACGCGGTCTATAAGGTCAGGGGAAGCAAAACATGATCATTTACTTTCCTATGGATCAAGTCTCCCCGATTCCATGCAGGATCGGCCCCTCAGTCTCTAAAATAAAGCCTTTATGACGCCCTATGCAGTGCTATGAGTGGCTCCAGCTTTGGGCACGGCAAAAAAATTTTGTAATCCCCTTCGCCCCGCTGTGGTCGATGCTCGCGTTTGGTTCCCATGCCACAGCTGACTGTATGTCAACTCCCTAGCTTCCACTGCCAGTGGTTGATCACCCACCCGATTCCAGACGAGTGTGGGACTTATAAATTAGAAGAAGCCTCCTTTATTTGGCCAACTCCATTGTTATCAGTCATTGTGAGCGCCAGAAGGAACTTTCCCACAGACAAGAATGCGGGGAGAAGCAAGGACGCTACGCATCTCCGCGATGGGCTGCTTGCTTTCTTCTAAGACGCTAATCGCCTCCCTGCATTTCCACCACCACATTCTCTTACACCTACCATCCATCCCAATGAAGAATAAGTTTCTCGCTACTGCCGTGTGGATTCTGTTGGAGTCTGCTGACTCCTGTCATAATGAGCCTTCCAAACCCCTCTAGTGTAGTGCATGGCGCTCGCGGAAATATGACAATAGTGACTCCTCCTCTAAAGAGGCTCCAGAATCCCATCTCGAATAAGGAGGTCTCAGAAGCGAACGCGCTAGTTCCACTGATTCCCTTAGAGTCAGTGGGGCGTCCTCCGGCTAAAATATCAATTGCTGAGGCAAAAAGGTGATGGACGTGCGGTACAGATCCACCTACTGATATGGTGTGGGAGTACTGGACGTGACTCCTAATATCACTGCCCCTGTTACCAAAACTGAAGCGGCTAGCGACACAGCTCTACTCACGCTGATGGCGAAGGTGTCATACAACTTAATGGACACCCAAGCACTTGATAGCCATGCGATAAGCAATCTTCAGCCCTCGTTCAGGAGCTATCAGTAACTTAGAAGTGGTAATCATCCGTCGTAAATCGGCATCTTTGGTGGTACATACGTATCTCTACGCCGCGGGGTCCTCGTATGAGAACCCCGATTTTCACCGGCCAGTGTACGCAAGCGGCACCGACATCTGGGAATGTACAGCAAAGTAGTTTACCATCTCTACAACACAGAAAAAAGATGCTGGGCTTTCAAATAGCGCAGCGTCTACAAGCCGTAAGGCTTCTGCATCAACTTCACGCACGAAATACATCTTCAATCCTCCCAATGGAATATTCCGTGGATTACGTGCAAATTGGGAGGAACTATTCCTTCTCATCAACGAGTTGGACCCAGAAATTATCTGTTTACAAGAAACAAATGATAGGGCAAGGGAAGGTTCCCCTCTGCCGACAGGTTTTTTATACCTTCCACACACCACACTCCAGCAGGTGGTGGCTTTAGTGGTGGTTGTGGCCTTTACATCGTCGGGATGCTCCCCTTAACTGCATCCCGCTGCAATCACCCTTGCAGGCTGGTACAGTCGTATCCATCGCACAAACCTACCTGTCTGCTCCATATATCTGCCTCCAATGACGACCTACCCTCCAAGATCTTGAGGATCTTATCCGCCACTTCCTCCGTCCATCTTTTTCCTCCTTGAGACATGAATGGGGCGTGCATTTCTGTGGGGGGATTCCACATAAACAAAAAAAGAAATCGTCCGGTGATTCTCTCGTAACTCTTATAGATGGCAACAACCTAAATATATTTAAACACGGGAGTAACCAACACATTTCCATCTCCAGACGGTAACATTGAACTGCTATTGACCTATCACTCTGCAGTCCCACAGGTCGCCCTCGACGTTCTCGATGGGTTGGGATGTGGCCGTTCTCTTCGGAAGTTTGACCATTATCCCATACTTACTTAAATCAGTGTCCTCGCCCCCTTCCCGATGTCTCCCAAAGGTGGCCTCTCTCGGGTCAGACTGGAAGGGCTTTCAAAGCTTGTGTTTTGAACATCATATAGCTGACTTCCAACAATAGATGAGGCCGTAGATTACTTTGTGTCTCGAATCCATTTTGCGCCTCGCTGAGCATCGCCCCTCACATCTGGATCTTTCTCTCGCCTCCTGTTCGTGGTGGACTCAGGACTGTCGGCAGCGAGGAGTCCACTCCCCGCCGTGCATAGACGCAATACATTTCGCGGCCAACTTCAGTCGACCTAAAAATATTTTTTCACGAGGTCAGAGCTAGATACCGACGGTTATGAAAGAGGCTCGTCACTCCTCTTGGAGTGATTTATATAAGTACGATCATGTGCAATCTCCCCGGTGTTCCCAAGGTTTGGCAAAGAGTGATGAAAATGAAAGGGCAAATTTATCCCCTCCTCCCCCTCCATTTCTATCGTTAATGGAACCCTGTGGCAGATCCCTTGACTTAGCAGAGGAATTTGCTTCCCATTTTGTGTCAGTGGCGAACAGAACCTTGCGTCTCCAAGTGCTAGGGACGACTGCGACAAGAACAAGAAGGCATAGATTTCTCATCCAGAGGCGTGGATCTTACAATGTTCTTTTTACACCTCGTGAGCTATGTCAAGTCATGAAGGGTTTGCGCTGACACTTCCCCAGGCCAAGTGATGTAACCATATGCGATGCTCTGGTCATCTAAGTAGATAGGGCGCTAGATTTCTTGTGAGCATCTATAATAGGAATCTGGCATTGAGGAAACCTTCCCCAATTATCTGGGGGTGTGGCGGTGGTGCATCCCGATCCCTACCTGGGAAGGAACCATCACTACCGACGATTTCGGCCCGATATCCCTACTTCATGTGTGTGTAAGTAGTAGAAAAAATGGTAAATGTCGACTTGTATGGTTTTTGGAATGGGGGGGGGAAAAAAAAAGAAAAAAAAAAAAAGGGAAAACTTTTTCTCCCGTTTCAGTGTGGATTCCGTAAGCATCACTCTACTACGGAAGCGCTTATTTCCTTAAGTCATCCATATGCGGGCATTCGCCTCTCGACAATACCATGTGACCCTCTTTTTCTACCTTGAAAAGGCTTACGACACGGCTTGGAAGACACGGTATATTGCAATCTCTTGTACGAGTTCGGACTAGAGGTCGTTTGCCTGTGTTCCTCTCCAGAGTTTCCTAGCTCAACGGGTTTTAGAGTTCGAGTTGGCAACATACTGTCTTCGGACACCCGCTTCCAGGTGGCATCCCCCAAGGTAGCGTCTTGAGTGTCGCTCTGTTTCGCTGTGGCCATCATGGTATTCTTGATGTACTGCCTGAAGGGGAGGTTAGTACATTTACGTTGGATGATTTTATCTATCTCTTTTGCTCGTCAGATTCGGTTGCAGAGAGAAGACTTCACTTGCCTATTGATAAAGTTTGTGAATGGACGACGAACGTGGCTTCCGGTTTTCTCCCAACGAAGACTGTAGCGGTTCATTTTTGCAGACCCGTGGGATTCATCCCGACCCAGACCTGTTATCTTTACGGAAATGAATTACCATGGTAGGGAAGAGACCCGGTTTTTAGGACTCATTTTTGACAAATTAGACTGACTTGGTTACCTCACCTTCGTGCTCTCAAGACTGCTGTCTCCGGACCATGGATCTAACTGAAAGTCCTCTCGCACACCAGCTGGGGGGGCTGATCGCGCTAAACAACATCCTCTATCTTCCCGCTCACGTTGATCCTTTCGAAGCTTGAATATGGATGTTGAAGTGTACTCCTCTTCCACACCCACTCGACTGCGGATGCGGGATTCGGTACATCATGCTGGTGTCCGTCCTGGCAACCGGGCGTTCAGGTCATCTCCCATCCCAAGTCTAATTGGTGGATGCTGGTGTCCTCCCATTGGATCTTCAAGCCAGTCCCTCGCTTTTAAGATGTTTGGTATCGCCTCAACGCCTCCCCTGACTCAATAGCTTTGCCCTGCCGGTGTCTTGTATTCAGGATTCGCACTTTACCATGGGCGAAGAAGCTTGCCAAGCCCCTTGGTTTTTTTTTTTTTTTCCGATTGACAGCTATTATTGAGACGCTATCCTTCCCTGCTTTACGGATCTGTCAGGCATAGGCCTACGACAGTCGGTCCATGGCTTCCTCCCAGTAGTGTCCTTTTGCAAAAGCTTCCGCTCTCAAAGGGTCTTTACCTCCTCAGGCTGAGCGTGCCCAGTTTTTTAGACACTTTTTGCACACATCAGAGTTCGGTCCCTGTCCTTTACTGATGTTCAAATCAGACGAAGGAGTTGGTTACGGTGTCCGTATTCTCATCGTTTAACAAAAGGCTCAGCCTTCCAAGTGTTTCATCTGTTTTTACGGCTTGAAATAAGTGCTATTTTATAATGCTCTCCATGATTATTTTTACCCTTCCGGATGTTTTTCTTTTTACATTTTTAGTGTTCTTGTAGGCTCTTCATCACTAGTGTAATTTTTAACTCTCCCCATCCGCTGGTCAACTGCATCCTGGAATGGCTTTATCTGCTCAAGAGGCGAGGCCTGACGGTCAGCTTTTGTTGGGTACCGGCACATGTAGGGTGTTGCCGGTAATGAGGAAGCTGATGCATTGGCAAAAGCTGAGCTAGAAGACCAGCTCTATCACTTTTGCAGTGCCCGTGCTACGACACTGCGCTCGGCAATCCATAGATCAGTTTCACAACAGTTGGCAGGAACGTTGGAATTGCTATAGGGCAAAATAGACTGCGCACCATCCGCCCCAAGTATCAGGACTGGAGCTAATGCGGTCTCTGCCCGGAGATTGGAGGACTGGCCTTGGCACGATTGCGTATTGGGGGGGTCACACTCTATATTACTCATGGGTTCCTCATGAGGGGGCCACCCCTCCTTACTGTGATGATTGTTTTTCCCCTTAACTGTGCGGCACTTGCTGGTCGAGTGTCCCCAGTCTTGGGGACCTAACGTGTGCAATTTTGTCCCGGTGTCGCGGTCGGACGGTGTGCTACCGTCTCTCCCTGCATTGGGAGAGAGGTGTTTCTCTCCGTGGACATGACGTCCATACATTTATTGAGAAAGGCTGGCCTTCCTCAAAAGTTTATATGGTTGTTTAATTTAACTTCTGATTGTTTTTAATGTACTCTTATTCTTTTTATTATTTCGCTTACATTAAATATTTTTTATGCTAATCCTAAAATTTGTTTTTTAGTTTTACTTTACATGTACCTTCTGTAGGCAGGCGTCAATAACCCCGCAGTTGCGGCGCCTTAAAACTAAAATCATCCAATCCAATCCATTACAACAAGCCACCGCTTTTAGGAAGCGCTATGATCATTTTTGTATCATAACCGTACTCAGGTCTGTATGCTTTTGCTCATCAAAACACAGATACCGTTTTCGTTTTGGCATACGGTTTTAGGCAAGAAGTAGAGTAAGTGGGTAAGGGGTAGGGGCTTCACAAGGGGGGGGGGGGGGGGGTGCTTCAGCCCCAGGACTTTTCACTAAAAGTGTCCCCTTAATTGTTTTTCGCCTCCCGGGGTAGTGGCGATTATCAATAGTTAAGGTGAGCAGCTCAGTGAAATCTGCTCCTGAGCAAAAAGTCCCCCTGTATAGCGCCTTTAGCCTCCGCGCGGTTTGTGATAGTCCCCCCCAAAATTTTTGATATTCGCCACCGTTGTGCCCATGACAAAAAGGGGGCCCTTTTAGTCCAGCATGATAAAGTTTCTTAACTATGATCGCTTTGGTAATACCAGTCCAGGTAAATACGTGATGGAAAGTCCGTGCTCATGTAGTTATCTATATAAATAAATATTTGCATTATATAATGGTAGTG
>JACEEZ010026293.1:225799-228299 GCA_016584305.1 Chionoecetes opilio | reverse complement strand
CATAAATTTAGTAGCATAATTCACTTTTTTATTAAATCATCACAAGGGGGAGGGAAGGATGTTGTCAACAGCGCTGATGCCGCTTTATCTGCCAAATTACCAATCGTGTTGCGATTTTGATGGAGATTTTGGTGTGGATAGTAATGATTATAGGGGACGAATAACATCATATCATACATGCAGGTTTACAATCGCCCAAAAACTCATGGTAATCAAATTTATTTCTTTAACCTTTGAACGTCGCAAACACCCGAAGTCGGCAACTTTAACCGTCAATTTTTTTTGTTTAGCTCGGCTCATTCGCCGTTCAGTCGAGGCCTACGAGAGAGAAGAAACCCGTTCAGTGGGGGGGGTGACGTCACAGCAGTGGTGCGCTCAGTTCAGGTTCGCAGGGAGGATTTAACTCTCCCCCTGGTAAAAATGCTGGTGTTTCACGTTTTAAGTAATCGTATTTTTTAATATTCGTTTGGACAAATAACATAGAAAAAAATAAAAGGGAAGCTACAAGAGGCCCCTGAGACCTACACGAGGGAGTCCCTGTTACTTAACTTACCTATATAACCTCCTTTTTCCCTATCCATGAATTTATCCAGACTCCTTTTAGTAAGGACCCCAATAGACTCCGCATGACCACCTGACGACTGAGCCATTCCAATCATTTACCACCCTATTTGTGAACCCGTTTCCCCAATTTCCTTTTTTAAATCTACGCTTTTCCCGCTTGAATCCGTTACTTCTCGTTCTACGTACCCGCTTAATTACTAACCTTAAGGGAAATTTCCTACAAACCCCTATATTTTATCCCTGTATCCACTTAAAAAACTGTGGTACGGGGTCTCACATTTTTAAGTGTGATCATAATTTTTGATATTATATAATAGTTTGACAAAAATTACATGCAGATTAAAGCATTACCCCAGCAAGGTAGAGCATAAGAAAAATATATACATAAATTATATACATTTCATTAACATGCATAATATATAGTATATGCATCAACAACAACAACATTCCTAAATGACAACGCTAAATGACAAATGCATAATTACAAGAAAATAATGGTCAATACTATCAGCCCTGTAACGCGTGCATAAATGCTCCTCTCTTCTAAAACACAACCTTTAATGCTTTCATTCTGTTGTTGTCAAGTCTGGACACAATACAATAATTATACTAATGCTATCACAATGATTTAACTGTTCTTACCATATAGAGATATAGAGATTTATATATTTATATATATTTATTTATATATATATATATATATATATATAGATATATATATATATATATATATATATATAATATATAATATAATATATATATATATATATAAATATATAATATATATATGTTAATAATATATAATAAAAATAGATATTATAAAATAAATAATAATAAATATATATATAGATAAATATATGAATAAATAATAATAAATATATATATAAAATATAAATATTAATAAATAATATAATAAAATAATATATAAGAATATAAAAATAATAATATATTATATATATAATCTATATATATATAATTATAATATAAAATAAATATATATTAATAATATAATATATATATATACTAATATAATAACTAATATATATAAAATATATAAATAATATATCTATATATCATATATATATAATAAAAAATAATAATATATATTTTATATAATATATATAATATATATATAAAAATAATATATATATAAATAATATATATATATATAGATAATATATAATATATATATTATATATATATTATATATATATATATATATATAATATATATAATATAATATAATATAACTTATATATTTTAAAATATATATAATATAAATTTTATATATATATAAAATATATATATATAAATAATATATATATATATATACTAATAGATATATATAAATATATATATATATAAATAATATAAATATATATATATTTTATATAATAAATAATATATATAAAATATATTGATATTAAAAATATATTGTTTATATAATTTATATATATAAAGATATAAAATATTCAAAATATATAAAATGTATATATATAGGGAGGGAGGGAGGATGGGAGGAGGGAAGGAAGGAAAAGAAGAATGGAGAGAAGGGAAAGGAAGGATGGGAAAGAAGGGAGGAAGGAAGGAAGGAGGGAAGAGAGGGAAGATGGAAAGATGTAATACGATTTTATGAGATAATAATGATGAGTAAGGGAGAAATTATGGTAGAAGGAAGAATGAAAGAATGAAGAAGGAGGAGAAGAATGAGGAGAGGAGGAGAGAATGAGGAGGAGGCGGGGAGATGATAAACCCGTAAGGATAGAAACAAGGCCCTACTGTTGTCTCGTCATCACTCTCTCACCCCCCACTGACCCGGACTTCTCTCTGTAGGCCTGGTTCAAATCCGGTCCCTTTCGTCTTCCTTTCCGTCGCCCCTGTTTTTAACCTTTTTTTTAAAAATAAATCTTTTCAAAGCCTTAAAAGTCCCTCGGGG
>JACEEZ010026293.1:210077-220077 GCA_016584305.1 Chionoecetes opilio | reverse complement strand
TCCTGTTCCCTGGTGGGAACAATTTTTTTTTTTTATCGTACGTGTCTGTCTGAAAATGTGCAAATAGTGGTCACGGTTTCGTATCCCTGGTGTTTACAGAACCCCGGTTTTAAAAAGAACCACTGTTGGAGAGGGTCTTTGGTGATACTCTGAGTCGATCTAATCAATTTAGATCCGTTGATTTATTTATTTTCACTCGTCTTCCTGCCAATATAATTGTATCCCTTTCCCTTCTCCATACAAATGTGAAAATGTGGCTGCACTCGCTTACGGGACGAGTCCCCTTGATTTTTCTCGCCGCCTCTCTGTCCTGCGCTATGTTGCTGGGCCTCGTCTCTACTTGTCCATCATGCTGTCGCCTGTGTTTCCGCCGGCCCAAGTAGTGGTGGAGGAGGAGACGTTCGGTAGGCAAGACTCTGAGGCGTAAAACAAAGCTGCCGTTGCCGGGCCTCCAGTGGACCATTTCTGCTTCAATAAAGCACCTCCGTGTTTACAACATGGAATAGAGTGAATCTATTACTATGCCTGGGCAAAGGGTTAGTGTAGGTAGGTATGTTAGGCATTGTTACCATTGGCATAGTTTACATTCCATACCTGCAATACGCTTTTATCACATCGTCAAGGTTTCTTCACACAACACGCCATGCAAGGCAGTAACATTACCGAATCGAGCATGAACATCGATCAATAGCCTGTTGGGATCCAGGAAAACCGTCATTGTTATCATTTGTGTGTTATCTTTATCTTGATCACACTATGTTTGTCTAAGTGCTCTCTAAATGGGTTTTTTGTTGCAATAACAGATTCCCAATAATTTACTACCACTGACGTTAGACTAATTGGTCGATAATTTGACTTTAGTTTTTCGGTCCTATCTTCTTTAAATATGGGAAACAACATTCTCCTTTCCTCACAATACGGTACATCGCCTATCCTCAACCGATTTCTTTAAAAATGACACTACGACTCCTAACAGCCTCTTTGCGTTCTTTCAATACTCTGGCAAACTTCATCTGGTCCTGGCGACTTAAATCTTCATTTTATCTATACCCTCTTCTACCATTTCCCTATTTATCACACTATCTTTGAGTTACTCCTCCATCGCTTCCTTTAACTATTGTTCATTATCAGCTATCGTCTGTGTATCCTCCTCCGAAAAACATTGTAGCAATAATCATTTAAATTTTTATACATATCCTCATCCGTATTTAAGACCTCACCCTGCTCTAATTCTTACCGTCCCCACTAATTCCCCATGTCCTTCGTTTTTATATACCTGATAGAACCCCCTTAAAGGCGCTCTTTGCTTGTCTAAGCGACCTTAATCTCATATCGTTCTTGGCTACTCTTGTTATCCTCTTCACTGTCCTCGCCATCACGTTATACTGTTCTTTGCTCATTTGTCCAGCCTTGAACCTAATTACATGTTTACCTTTACTCCAATGTTGTTGTTTTTTAAGCTCGTGGTCATCCATTCGGGTCACTTTTCCTTGATCTTATCGCCTATAAGGAAATTTCTTATTCTGTCCTGCAATTGGAATTCCTTAAAAATAGTGTATAATCATCCTCCGCTCCGACCCTCACTACCAGCTTGTCACCGCGTTGACCCGGAACCACTCCTTCCCCTCCATCCATACACCCCGAGTTAATCCCCTCCAAGGTGTCTTCTTAAACCTGCATAATGGAAAGTCAGGTACTCTTTGCTATTACACTTCTATTTCCCTACTTCCCATTTTAGCAAACCTGGATTTCATAATGGGTCGCTGTTCCCAAGTACCTCCACATCCTGTAACTAAATATTCCCTGTTTGTCATAATAAATCACGTCACCGTCGCCTCCGCCAACCACACCGTCCACCTCGAAAAACCATACCGACGCTAAGCTCCTCTGCAGTTTGCCAGTGTGAATCCTCTTTGACCTGACTCCTACATTTCACACACACACGGAGTTCCCGGAACACTCTGTGTCTCCCCGCCAGAACAACACTGACTCGAATTTCCACGCCTTATTTCCGTAAAACACGACTTTTGTAAAAAAGTACTGGGAAAAATCAGCCCGTTTGCAGCCTTTGTGCGAAAATTGCTATGACGTCACGGAGGGGGCAATCTGGACACACCAGTCTGCCATTCCCCCGACCCAGAAAGCATCTCTCATTTTTATCGAGGCCTTATCAGTCGGATACGGGTGCTAAGCTCTCTGAAAGGCACAGCTCTCTTGCTGCACCCATAAAAGGAAGCAGTCTTTATATGCCATTTCGCAAAGGAAAAAAATATCAGCAACACCCAATTCTCATGTACTTTATTCATGTATTGTTGTACATAATTTTTTAATGTTGTACAGGATGTGATTTTGTATTCCGCGGGTGACGTCCACCCAGCCATGGTGCGTCATCTGCTAGTTGTCAGGAAGCGTTGTTGGAGCTGGGGAATTTGCAGATTTTGGATTGCGGATTATTTTTAAAAACGGCTGACTGTAATCAAAAAGAGACAACATTATTGTTGATATATTCGATAATGGCTATATTTTGACTGCATTAATCAGGAAAGCTGAAATGGTTTGGACAATTCCTTTAAGGCAATGTAGAGGTAACTCTTGGTGTGTCTAGGGGGGGGGGTGGGTCAAGTCGCAGGACGGTAGGAGGACCGCCCACTCGATCCCCCAGCCATAGGAGCACGATGGGACGGGGCCAGTCTGGATGTGTCTTTGCGAGCATAATAATGCAGTCTGGCCCAGCCTAGACTGTCCTATACCGCCTGGCACCTCGCAAAAACGCGCTAAATGTTAACATCATTCCTACAATCCTCGGTGTATGTTCAGAGTCTGAAAGCAGGTATTTTCTGGATTAATTGGAAGAATGAGTGCATTAAATTATACACGTCAGACTGATATTGTTTTAAGTCAATGGGGGGGTGGGGGGGGGGCGATTCTGCAGAGTGCGCAGGCTTCACGCTAGAGGCACAGTGACCGCCTCCCCCCGATATAATCTCCTAGTGATTATACATAATGCACGTCGCTTTATCAAATATTACTGCTCATCCTTTGATTAACAGAAAAATAAAGCCAATCAAAAATGTTTCAGTAAGATGGTAATCAGAGGAAGTAACGTGGCTAAATGAAGAGTGGCTAGAGACGTAGTGTTGTGCGGACTGCTGAAGTGAGGTGAGAGTTAGAGTGCGTGCAGGGATGTAAGAACATAAGGAGGTACAAGATGCCACTGGAAGAGAAAACGGGATTACCTCCCAAACATGTGAGACATACTCCATACATGGGCGATAAGGCCCCTGTAGAGACTCAAGCAACTGGGAGGGAGAAAATAATTGACGCAGACCGCGCACAGGACACCTACTTCTTCGAAGCTGTTTTAGTGCAGAGACGATATTTGAGATCCCAGTTTCATATTTTTTAGTAAGGATAGTCCTGAATGGTCATTGTAGATGAAACATGATTGTCGGTGAGAAGACGGGATAATTGTCTGAAGGTTATGTCGAGTAGATAGGTGAAGAATTTGTGGGTTTTTTTGAGACATTGGAACAATACAAGGTTTTGGCTTTGCCCAATCAAAAATTTTAGAATGATCCTAAGTTAGGTGGTCTGTGGCATCTCTCCGTGAATCCACTTAGTTCATGTTGAGTTGGACATCAATGAATGAACGTTGAAAAATGCAGGGTAGAATTATCAGCGTCGATAAATAGCTACCCTCCGGGTAGCTTAAGGAAATCGTCCACATCCTCGTTAGTAACTCGTTGTAGGATCCTACAGAACTGGCAGTTTTTTACCGGGTTTGCCGATTCTTTGCAGCTGATCACAGGGCTTGTTGCTACAACTTAAGCTTCATGTCAAGTCAGAAGAATCTCAAGAGGGTAACCATACTGTGTTTCTTCTGAGAAGCTGAAGGATACTTGACATGTGCCCATGGGGCCTGAGTATGCGAGTGGCCAGTCTGCAATCGGTTGGTTCAAATGTGCTCGGTCCTCGAGGACTGTTGTAGAACTGTGAGAATACCTTCAAACTGAAACTCTCCAGCTGCCAAGGATGTATTGGGAACACTTGATTATCAAGGCATATGTTTTTGTTTTCGATGGAGACACTGGAGACTATCGGGATGAGAGTAGCGCTGCCAGACTGGCTGGGAACCACCAGTCACCATAAGCTCTGTTCAATCAGGCTCTGTCCGCAGGACTAGACCGTCATGGGCTAGGTGGGCGTTTCGCGATAAATTGTCCGCGATATTTTTTCGCGATAACGTTACCGATAAAAAAAAAATCCGCGCTATCGGATTCATCGGTATCGCCGTATACTTTTGGTTACCAACTAGCGATAATCCAGAAAATATATATTTTGGTTAGTTATTTTACTTAAAACAGTACTTTTCATGAATGAAGAGACCGGATAAACCATGAATTTAGAGATTTAGTGTGTCCAAAGGTAAATGAAGGGTTTTCTAACAGTTTACTGATAGCATTTAAGATTTTTTATTAAAAGATCAATACGTTATTCGCTAGTTCGAATTATTGGATTTGATACGATTTATCGGTTATACGCCTTATCGAGCGATACATTTATCGCCTGTTATCGATTATTGGTTATCGCGATAGGTTATCGTTATCGATTTATCGGTTATCGGATAATTTTTTCCGTTGATCGCGCCCACCTATGGTCCATGGGGAAAGACCAAGGGAGGTATGTCCAGGAGTCTCATGGAGGATGTCGAGGGCCAATTTTGAACGCTAATTACCTCCGACCCGCCTCACCGAGCCCTGGATAAGCTCCGTACCAAGTTCCATCTTGGGCGAGTGCTATCCGGCAGCAAGATCGGCACCTCTGTCGGACATTGATGGGCATATGGCTCGTTTGGCTGACTTTTTTTATTTTTTTCGGGCCCTCCAGCAGGGAGACACGGGCTAGCTTGAAGCCCGTCATAGAGATGCCTTTTGAAAAATTGAGAGGAGAGTGTTGGTGTTGCTGGCGTGCGCCACGAGGACCTGGCTTGTCCATCCTGACGAGGAGTGGCGGGTTAGAAGTGCACTCGCAGGATACACTCTCCGTGGGGGGCGCGAGCAGGCTGCTACGCGTGCCGGGGATGAGGGGGAAGAGGAGAGTGTTCGTGCTGCTGGCATGCGGCACAGTACTATCTTGTCCATCCTACGAGGTGTGCGGGGCACTCAGCAGAACACCCTCCGTACTATGCAATGTTTTTCTTCCTTTTCCTGCGGCACACGGGCTTCCGGCAACATACGGCCCCGGGGACAACACCGGCGCCACCTTCACGGAAGCCCCGACCCGGGACACCCTCAGCACAACCCCCGTGCCCGGGGTCTGTGCTGAGGGCGTCGACGATCGGAGCTCCTGTCAAGGTGGCGCCGGGCATGTTGCCGAGGCCGCTTTCCTTCAAAAACCCGTGTCCCACAAGAACCAGCAGAAACATTGCTGGAAATATTTCTGAATTGCAGATCAAAAATAATTGCACTTCGGGCTGACTTCTCTGGGTAGTTGTTCACGACGGACTCTTGTAGTATTGTGGGTGTAGGGGATGGAGACAGGCAGAGTGTTGCTCAAATTTACCTTAGCTCTGACTGCTGTACCATAGTCGTGAAGTCTTAACAATACCTCGTATATTGCCTAGGGGTCTGAACAAGCTTCGAAATACTGAAGTAACGTTCGAGGCTAAATAATTGAATACCCAAACTATCATATCAATCAATCATTGGGGGCATACGCCGGGAGGCGCATCGCCTCGCCCACCCTACGACGCCACTCCCGGGGGTCACCACGCGCGAGTTCCCATGCAGGCTCCTTTCCCATACCAAGCAGCTCACGACAAGGAACATCAACTTGCCCCAGCCACGAGCCTTATGGGCTCCCGAGGAGGGACCTTGGCCTCCTCCACGCCGAATTTGTCCTCTTACAATCAACCCGTTGGAAGGAATCAGGTTTCAGGGTAGCGTGCCACATTCCCATATAGCCCGAAGTTGGCGCCGACCTGACTCTGCGTATAGGCCGTCGAATTCAGTCCTCATGGTGCAATCGCTGATGTGAACACTTAATCATCCCAGCGATACCCATGATTCTGCGAAAGACACTTATTACCAAAGGCATTGATTCGTCTCTTCAAGTCCCTATTCTAGTGTCCTATGTCTCACAACCATAGAGTAGAAACAGGGAAATCAACAGCGATTTGAGATCCGGATATTTGTCCTGCTGCACAGGTCCGACAACGCCAAATACTCCCGCTGGAGCGAGTCCATAACACCGTGGCTATGCGCAATCCTCCGTAAGACGTCTTTGACGGACCTCCGCCGTCATTTATGGACTGCGCTACAAGGTATGTAAAACTTTCCAGATCTCATGTCCTCGCCACCGCATGAACAGCTGTACTGCTTCATCTAGTAAGTCTCCAAACACCTGGACCTTGGTCTTGATCGTGACCTCAAGTCCCAAAGGCTTTTGCCTCCTCGTACAGCGCCTCGAGCGCCTCACCAGACCTCCAGCGACTCAGCAAAGATTACGGCATCATCGGTAAAACAAGATCAGTGATCTTGGTGTTGCCGAGGGATGCTCCACAATCACTTTGATCCCACAACCTTTTCCAATACCCAGTCCATACAAGAGTTGAAAAGTGATGGGGCAGGCGCAACCCTTGCCTCACTCCTGTATTCACAGGAAAGAGCTGGATACACCTGCCCCACACTTCCAGCACTCTGTGCTATCTAAATGCATAACATTCCTCCAACCTTAAAGATTTTACTACACCCAAAACCCACTCATACTATATTGCAAATATGAACAGCACTGGATCATATGAATTAGAAATCATAGAATCAATTATGCATGATTAAAACACTCTTTTAAATGCCTAACCTATCCGGCGCTTCTGATCTCGTCGACCTTCGGTATCCCGACACCAATTCATCGTTGGTGGTGAGCAGCAGCATTAACTGGTGCCTTCCTCGTTGACTTCGAACCGGCGATCGATTGGTAGTGGATGCAGCGGTTGGTATCAATTACTTCTCACCCGTGATGTGGTGAGACTGCGGATGCTGAAGGTTACCACGTGGAGGGGTACCAGTCTTCTGTTGTGGTTTGTGAGTCTCTCGGTGGAAGTGCACGGGGCGGGGACGGGCGAGGCTCCGCCGGTCCTTGTGTCTTTGACAGCGTAGGTGTCTCCCTCATCTGGTCGCCGCTCACGTATGTGATCCACCCGTGTCTCTTCAACAACCGTGCCGTCGGAGGCCGACCATGAGGACCGGACCCAACTGGTTCTGGAGAACGCCTCCCACCCCTTGGGGCAACCTGCAAAATTCATTGCCCAAACGGATCACCTCATAAAACTGCCTTATTGTACCACCATAATCGACTGCGACAGCCTGATTTTTCAATACATTCCCCCTCTACCCAGGGACACACCAAGTCTAATCTTGACCGTAAGTATCCTCTTTCATCAAAGCGCAGCTGGTGTCTGTCCATAGTAGAATGTGGTGTCAAACATACCTAGCAAGATACTTGTACCTCCTGGATTCTAAATCTCCTCCTTTCGTCTTACGAAGTCCTCCTTTAGTGTCTGTGTGTTGGCCAGAAACTCCTATGGGGAGTTTAACTAACTGGTCAATGTTACTTGATTGATATTAATTGATTTGTTTTTCATTTGATTACACTTGAATTGAGAATTTAACTTAGTCTTATGACTTCACTATGTGATTATAGTATGAACACTTCTCACTGGGAGAGTAATGAAATGGGGTGTATTTAAAGGGGGACGGGGTAAGGGTTTAGGTTAAGGGACAGGGTGTGAGTTAAGGGGATGCTGCCACCAGCTCAGGCGAGTAGTTCTCTGGTTCCTCCCTGGGCGCGTTTTGAATAATATTTAAGATTAATTTATCTGGTAGTCGTGATTGGTACGTGGAACAATACCGAGTAAGGCTGACTCTTTTGGAAGTGTGGTGAATTACTGTCCTAACACAGAATATCACTGGGATTTTTTTAGAATAAACACAAGAACTATAATTTGAAACAATCATCCTATTTATTTCCGCATGAACATTATTGCTGTTTAAGACCTAAAAAGGTAGGTAATTTTTAGGGGAAAATTGGGGAAAACAAAATGTGGAATAGTTACATTCCATACTCTGCATAACGCTTTATCAATCGTCAAGGTTCTTCACCACACCCCATGCAAGGAGAACTTTAACCGAACGAGCAGAACATCGATCAATAGCGGGGGGGATCCGGGAAAACCCGTCGTTTTTATTTTTTTTTGGTGGTTTTTTTATCATTGATAAAAAACTATGTTTTTTAAGTGCTCTCAATTTTTTTTTGCAATAACAGATTCCAAAATTTACCTACCACTGACGTTAGACTAATGGGTCATAATTGGACTTTAGTTTGGGTCTACTTCTTAAATAGGGGAAAAAAACTTTTCCTTTCCCCCACAATAACGGTACATCGCCTATCTCAACCGATTTCTTAAAAATGTACACTAACGACTCACAACACCTTTTTGCGTTTTTTTTAATACTCTGGGAAAAAACTTCTCTGTCCTGGCGACTTAAAACTTCATTTTTTTATACCCTCTTTCCATTTCCCTAGTTATCACAAATCTTTGAGTTACCCTATCGCTTCCTTTAAACATTGTTATTATATATCGTTGTGTATACCCCCCGTAAAAAAAATTTAAGAAATATATTTAAATTTTTTATACATCCTCATCCGTTTTTAAGCCCCACCCTGCTCTAATCTTCCCTCCCCACTAATTCCATGTCTTCGTTTTTTTCCCTGAAAACCCCCTTTTAAGGGTCGCTTTTGCTTGCTAGCGATTTAAATTTCCATAATCGTTCGGGGTACTTTTGAAAATCTCTTCACTGCCCTCGCCATCACGTTTATATGTTTTTTGCTTTTTGTCCAGCCTGAACCTTAAGTACATTTTTCTTTTTACCCCAAATTTTGTTTTTTTAAGCTCGGGTCATCCATTTCGGGTCATTTTTCCTTGATTTATGCCTATAAGGAATTTCTTATTTGTCCGAAATTGAATTTCCCTTAAAAAAAAGTGTATAATATCCTCCGCTCCGCCTCACTACCAGTGTCACCGGTTTACTCGGGACCAAACCCCTTCCCCTCCCCCCTACACCCCCAGTTAATCCCCTCCCGGTGTCTTCTTAAACCCGCAAATTGGAAGTCAGGGACTCTTTGCTTATTAACACTTTATTTCCTACTTCCCATTTAAGCAAAACCCATTTTATAATGGTCGCTGTTCCCAAGACCTCACCTCTGTAAAATAAATTTCCCCGTTTTTCTAATAAAACACCCTCACGTCGCCTCCGCCAAAAACACCCTCACCCCAAAAAAAACCCTACCCACGCTAAGCTCCTTGCATTGCCGGGAATTTCCCCTTTGACCTGACTCCTACATTCAACACACACCGGAGTTTCCCGGAACACGTCTTTTCTCCCCGCAAAACAACGATGGGCTCGAATTTCCAGCCTTATTTTCCCTAAAAACACGATTTTGTAAAAAAGGGCCGGGGAAAAATCAGCCCCCTTTTCAGCCTTTGTGCGAAAATGTATGACGTCAGGAGGGGGGCCCCAATCTGGGCCCCACGTCTGCCTTCCCCGACGCAGAAAGCACTCTACTATTTTTCGAGGCCTTTCAGTCGGATACGGGTGCTAAGTCTTGGAAAGGCACAGCTCTCTTGTGCACCCCTAAAGGAAGCAATAATATGCCATTTTGAAAGAAAAAAATATCAGCAACACCCAAAATTCTTTATTACTTTTTTCATGATATGTTGTACATAATTTTTAAGTTGTACATGAGGGATTTTTTTTACCCCGGGGACGCACCCCGCCATGGTGCTCATTGCAGTTGTCAGGGGGTTTTGGAAGCTTGGGGAATTTGCAGATTTTTATTGGGGTTATTTTAAAAAAGGCTGACGGTTCAAAAGAGCAACATTTGTTGATAATTTATAAGGGGCCTTTATTTTGACTGCATTAAAAACAGGAAAGATGAAATG